>JAOTRH010448707.1:0-31031 GCA_034768845.1 Heliamphora exappendiculata | reverse complement strand
AGGGAATTGCTCCCCGTGGATGCTCAAAAACCGGCGCCTGGAATTGATGCACACTGATTGGGATTCTTCACTGTTTGTTGGCGCCAAGAAACCAGTATTGCCGCAGCTTGCAAACCGCGCCTGGGAATTGCGCTTTTGCATGAAAACAGCCACTGATTTGTAAACCTGCTTCCCTTTTTTTTTATTCCACTTGGAAACCGGCTAGATCAAAAATCAACGCTTGGTTAACAGCGCCTGGAACCGCTGGAAAAGCTGCTGCTTGCTTTGTCCCAAACCACTGCTGGCCTCTTGCGCCATGTTTGGCGCTACGCCACTTGCTTCTTGGATAAAAAAGGCCACCAAAAAACTTGCTGCCGTTTGGATCAAAACTATTTGGTGTTGCGGTTTGTTGGGCTGCTACGGCGCTACTGGATTTCCTTCTTTTTTTTCTTTTTTTTTAACCAAAAAAAAAACTATTTGGCAAAAAAAAAAATATCACAGTTTTAAACCACTGGAAACCACTGGAACCGCCGCCGGTTGCCACCGTCAACCACCGCCGTTTCAACCACACCTGTTCTTATTTTTTCTTTCTAATAAATTAGAAAAAAAATTAAAGAACATAAAATTAGTTTTACATCGAAACCTATGTCCCGTAAACTCACATTCGATCTAAAAATTAATTAATTTAACACGGTCAATCCCCGTTGTTAAAAAAATAATTAAATCATCATACACGCATTCAATCAAATATGAAAATAATAGATGATTATAAAATCGGGATTAAAACACCTGCAAAACAAAGTTAGCAACAGTTCTAAATCTACCCGACCCCGATAAAATGCAAACAAAAAATAAAACGGTTCTGATACCAATTTGTTGGAGGCAATACTGCTAAGATCATTATTTTTGTAAATAGATTTTCGATTTAAAAAATAATTGGATGGGCAAAAGCCGAAACAGGCTCCAGATAAAAATTTTGACGTCGAACGATCAAAAATAAACCTGTGCAACCAAAATTAATTTAGAAGAATAACTTTTGTTGATCTAATCTTCAACTACGACTTGATTCCGAATTGAAATTTCAGCCAGATCTTCTACTGTATTTTCTTACGCGATCCTCGAACGTAGTGTGGGCTACGATCTTCTGAGAACTTGTACCGGCAGAACCCCGATATATTTTTAAGTCTTGAAAGACAAAAATAATATATCAATAATGATATAAAAATCAATCCCAACTGGTTCAGTCTACCCGCATATATATAGGGTTACAGTAGGGACTTTGGGAGTAATTATGAGTAAGATTTCCAGTGGAACACAGATACCTACAGGCGGTTTCTGCAATTATGGAAAGACTCAACAGTTTCTGCAATTTTCATAAAACACTAAATGACAGTTCAACCACTAAAGAACTATAATTGCACTCTGACCCATAATCTCAAGACCTTCTTGCATAGAGTTCCTGTTATTAAATGCTTACCATTTCTCCCCACGTTAAGATTCCCGATACCCGCCAATTAAATTTAATTACTGACAATTTAATTTAATCGGCATCTTGATATTCTTTAAGTCCTTCTGCTTAACTTATTTGACCGCCGGATAATTAAATCCACATGCAGGGTTTGACCTGGTCAAAACTTATAAGCATCCTTAAGGAGGTATTGTCAATCCCGATCTTTCAGGACGTAAATTTCGTAAATAATTAATATTTGCCAAATAAATAATATCGCTATCCAACTCGTCGAAAATATAGATACATATAAGATCGCACCATCTAATGAATTAAAATAACGATTATTAAATATATGCAAATCAATAATTATTTTCGGATTAAGAGGATAAGTACTATTCATAATAACATTGGGGTATGAAATAATTTATATAACCAGTAGTCAGTACTAAATTAATTACCCCAAATGTCTCATTCAATACACACAAAGTGTACTGGCACAGAGAGTCGAAACAATAGACGATGCTATTATCTGTTCCCCGTAACCAAGACCGGCCCACTAAAACTTTGTACCACAGTCGTACCAATGGTATGTCAATTTCTATCTAAACTGTGAACATAAAACTTATATTCTGCAAGAACCTAAAATTTGGTCTTCTGTGTGTAAGTCGTACTCTACACACCAGATTAAATACTATACAGAATATCAGATATCTATACATAACAAATAAATGATATACATACATTGCTCATAAAGATTCTCATAAAATAACAAATTAATTTTATTAAAAATAAAATTAAATACTAAAAATGTGGTTTTCAATATACCAATTCTAACACCGACGTGTCCGGAGGACGGGACGTCATAGTTGGTATCAAAACTTAGGTTTAGTGAACCTTCAAGTCTTGGGTTATGAGAAACAATGCGTTCTGTCGAGTTGGAAGTCTATAGGATGCGTTGTATTAATTATTATTATCATCTATATATTTAGTTCATTTGCATAATTATTTAACATATCGTGAAAAGGTAAAGAATCTCGCCAATGCAAGGGGTTCCAATGGTTAATGTAGTTAGTGATTATGTTCTTGGAATGTTTTTATAGGCAAGTTCCACCAACAACCGGAAATCATCCATATCCTTATTAAATCTGCTATCAAAATCGGGGGGGGGGCAAGAACAATGTAAATTTCACAAAAATAATTTCTACATTATTAAAAAATGTTTCAAGTATAAAATAGTTATTGCACTTAAAAAATAGTTTTTCCCTTGAAAAACTATTTGTACGAAAATCGAAAATTCTAGATTATTAGAAAGAATAAATAATTTATTTAACTTTTTCTAAGTTAAATAAAAAACAGTGTCAGCATTATTAAAATAACATCTCAATAATTGGGCATTTCGTGCATAATAGCAATCATATTGATTTATGGATAGATGTTTTCAAACAACCATAGGCATTTTGAATAGACTTTTCGACAGTGTTACATATACTATATGAGGGCACAACACTTCCGCTGTTGCCACATCAACTTCTTTGTGTTCGATATCACTACCAAACATGACATTTTTGTATGAAGTAACGGATAAAGTTAAAAAAATGCAATGTACAGAGTATTAGGTACAACTAAGACATAATATGTGCACCCGACTGCAAAAATTAATTGTGCAAGGCTAACTCAGTGAGTGCAGCATGACAGAAGAATCTATGTTATTTGGGGCAAAGAATTGTTGTCCCTGGTTTAGTAACTTGCCAAACCTACTAGTCTCAGTGATATATCTTCTCCACTATATATATTTTTTCATTTATGGTCTAGAGCAGGTTTCGGCAATAGACCCTTAAGTAAATACGAACTTGCAGCTTATCAACCACCGAACACAGACTCATATTGGCGGTTGGTCGAGATGAAACTTCTTTGCGCAGCAGAGGGTTCTTTAGGTTTCTTACCCATTAATATCTCTTCTTTTAATTTTTGAAATATTACATGCTTTTGAAGACAAAATAAAAAAGAACTTAGTGAAAAACTTATTCAAAAGCATCTGATGTTGAGATTGAATATCTAAATACTGCCTTCTATCTCGACTCAAAGTTCACATGATCCATATATATGAGTCACAATCCAGCCACTCTTTCGTATACAGAGAAGAAATTCGTTCTGCAACTATTCAATAAGAATCTCTGCAGGCTTCAAATGATATTTGTTTTGATATGCGCCTATGTTTAAGACGGTATAGCATGTTTGAGATTTTTGTAGCCTCTGTTATGGTTTGGAATTTTTTGGAAGTACCTTCCATTGGGGAAACAATCCCAAAACTCAGTTTTTTGAAGCCTATATAAAGGGCCCCTCATAACCATTTTCAAATTGTTTAGAATCGGTCTGATTCAAAGCCTTAAGCTAGAGAATGCACTCGTATCCTTGAAGAACTCAAGAGATTCTTGAGAGTAAGATTTTGAGTTTTCATTCGAGTTTTCATAGTTCGTGCTTAAAACTTCTAGTTCTCTTTTCTTTAGTTTTCTTTTGGAAGTACAGGAGTCGAGGAAAGCCCAAGAGTCGACGAGTTTGAAAGGAGTTATTCGAGTTCATGCTCAAGTTGATGGTACTGAGGACACGTTGGAGGGCTAACCAGCGGTCAATGGGTCAAAGTATGTTTTCTTTTCTCTCTTTAGTTGTTTTTACTTGATTTCAATATTTTAAGCATGTTTTATGTTAGTGTTTCAATATTTTACGAATTTTTTTGTTTTTTGATGCACGGTTCGCAGGGATGAATGTTTAGGTTTTGAACTTGAAAAACTCGATTATCCATAAAAGTTCAATTTATGTTTCTTTTTAGACGAAATTTGCATGCTAGTTTTAAGTGAACCTATCCTTTTGAACCAAACGAAATTTGCACCTGAGCACCATTCTAGTTAACCTTAGGAAGGAACTTGGTTTGATTCTAATTTGCATTGTAGGGATGTAGACGACAATTGGAGCCTAGAGATTATAGCAGATCATCCTGAATAATGCTGGGGAAAAACAGTTATAATTATTTAGGATTTGGTTCGCAGGTTAGGGTGTTTTCTCTTTTTGCATACTTGAGATAATGGTATGGCCCCGATCCCTCTGTTTTTCTACTAAAATGCGCATTTTCAAAAACATGAGCCTAGCTGGTTAGTTACTTCGCATTCATGCATTAGTTAACCATATAGACTTAATTTCGTGAACCATTAGTGTTGAGTAGAGGAAAACATAAGGTTAGGTGGAGTAGGTGCATAACACTTTTCCACTTGGTACCTTAACCCCTAAGCCCATTCTGTGGTTGTGAAAGGACAAAGTATAATCCAGAGAGTCAATGTATTGGTTCTTACACCTTAAAATCAAATGGCAACTCTAGTTTTGTTTTGGATTTTCATTTTGTGACCCAACAATCGCACCTCAGAGTTGACGAAACTCATTTTGATTATGAAATGATTGTCTAGTTGTAATGTTATAGTTTGAGCAGTTATGTCCGCCCAAAAGGGCTTTCTCGTAGGGAACTCTTTTTTCAGATTAGGGGAAAAACAAATTCGAAATCAATTTAGCCCTCATGGGTCTGTGATCCCGCGCATAACAAGCTAGAGAGAAGTTCTAACGAAGAACGGATTCTAATGGCTCGTCACCTGATTATTGAGGATATGATGTGTAGGTATCAATCTCCTAGATTGTCCTCCGTATTCCTGAACCTCAATACCTTAATGACCCTAATCCCCAAAATAACGTACCCCAGGCACCACTTGCTAACCTGGATCCTATAAACCAGCTAGCCATGAAGCACAGATACTTTAAAAATGGTTGTGTACAAGTATTGGATACATATCGAATACTGATATTCGCTCGATACGCAGCAATACGTTTTGGATATGCACAAGATACAGGAGATACATTTTAGTTATGGACGAGATACTTTTTGGATACATTTCAAAAATATTTTTATTTTATTTTTAATTAATTTTTTATTTAGTTGATGTTTTGATTTCATTGTTATGAATGTACAACTATCTAGATAATTTGTCTATGCTTAATGTTTTTAGTACTTATTCAATAGAAACAGACTATAAAATTGTAAAGCAGGATATGCAATTATATAGTGGGAGCTAACTCAACCACATAGCCAAAAAAGTTTACGTCATAAAACTCCAAGTTTTTCCATCAGACTCCCAAAAACCTCCAAAATGATTTTTCATCCACAAAACCAATCATTTATACAAAATGCAAAAATAACATTTCACAGTTAAGGTAAAACAGTAACCAAAACGTTATCTTCTCACTCGGATCACACACCGAGGAAAGAGAAATGAATCCTAGTACCGACTCTGTCACAAGGGGACAGAGGTAACAACTATAAACTCTTATCCCTTACCCAATCCCCACACATCATAGGACCGGTTAGGTAATGACAAGCTCTATACGGAGCCACCACAACGTAAAAGCTGACTTTACGGACTAAAACTGAAGGATAAAAGCACTTATCACCTTCTTTACGGGAACTACCCCAAAGGATAAAGGTACCTTCTCTGCGCACATTTTCGGACTTCCACCGAGGGTAACTCGTGCCAAATACCCACTATCCCGGCACATTTAGAGAATCATTTCAAAAACCGTCCCGTAGCTCAACTACGAAAATATTTCCACAAAATACATGAAACATGTATGTAGATCCATCCATCAACATGGATATCCAACAAAAATATTTCAAAATATTTTTTTCTATTTTCAACAAAACGTTTCAAAAATGAGACTCAACCCCAAAGGTTGGCTCAAAATCTCCAAAACACTAAGTGTTGAGATTTTTATCAAAAATCACCGTTTCAAACCCACCTTCGAAAACCATACGTTCACAAGCCATACGATGTAATAAATCAAGAAAAGCAAAAAAAAATATGCTTTTTACCCGAAAACAAGGTTTAAACATAAATTTGACATTTGATGTATTTTTTACCCGATGAAAACACGTATAATTACATATAACACCCTTATATAGCAGTAGAGTCTAGAATCATACCTCGGCGAGTCAAAACTCTAAGCCTCAAAAATCGAATCTCGTCGAAATGAGAATCTGTCCAGATAGGTGCGAAACCCACGTCTCCGATAGCAAGGGTCCACAAAGAAATTAACGAAAAATCAAGCCTCGGGCCCTCAATAGCTAGAGTGAATGCAGAGAAACGGAAAACTTAGCTTCTAAGAAAGGTTTTCTAAAATATCTCTGCCACTGGGATATTTATAGACACGGTAAAAATCTTTTCTCCAGTCGACCGAACCCCCCAGTTTAGTCGACTGGACTAAAATTTTTTGGTCCAGTTAACTAGACCGACCCCTCAAGTTAACTGAACCACTGGGCAAAAGCGTACTGGTTTAAGCCTCGGTTTGACAACCACAAAACCACCCCAACAAGTCTAAACAATGCCCGAAAAAGTGTAAAACACATTTGTCATATCGTTCTATGACACCAAAGCATAAACCATTCATAGATGATATTCATGTGATAAAAGAAAGACGTCAAACATGAATATATATAAAAAACAAAATGGTATAGGGTCTCACAATGGGTGCTACGGGCCCTCGGGTTGTGAACCCGTAAACTAAGTCGGTTGTCTCTGTGAATGGTGTTGTTTACGTTGTCGTGACTCCATATATAACTTGTCATTACCGAGCAGGCCTTAAGTGGTGACTAGGGTAATGAACAAGAATCTATAGTTGTTATATTTGTCCATGTGTGTGGCAGAGTCAATACATAGAATTTCATTTTATATTTTTCTCCTCGGCTGTGTGACCCGAGTGGAGCATACTGTTTTATTACTGCTTATCATTTTACTTTTCTCGGTTGTGTGTTTCGAGTGAAAAAATAACGTTTTGGTCCCGGTTGTGTGATCCGGGTGAACAAAATCAAAGTTTTGATTACTGTTTTTCTTTAACTGTGACATGATATCTGTGTGGATGATATGCATAGTTTCAAGGATGAAAAACTTGTGATTTTTTAGAAGAAAATCTTTTTGGCTCATGTGATTGAGTCTGTATACTTATGATTGCATAACCTGCTTTGTAGCTTTATAGTCTGTTCCTATTGATCTTTGGCTCACGGTGTGGAATTTTATCGTAAAACTTTTTTCAGGTGAACGTGGTCCTGTAGGTTGACCTTGGGGTGCCCGGTGGTGGCTGATGACATGACTTTTGTTTTGTCTTGATAGGTAGTTTATGTCTTTGTGTATGTTTTATGTTTGGATATAACATGTTGTAATGCATATATAATTCTTATGGATGTATGCATATTTTAATGTTTTTGAGAGAACCATGAGTTTGTTGTATCACGGTTTACAAAAAGGGTTTTCAAATGATTTAGACTTCATTCAAAACTTTTGTGCTTCGAGGGAGATTTTGAAAGGCCTAAGCTTCTTTCAAAAGAAAAATATTTTTTCATCTCAAACTCATGTTTTGTTTTAAAGGTTTGGATTCTGGGGCCGAAATCGTAGTCTTTGGGCTACTCTTTTAAATTAAATAAACCCTCGGTAGTATACTTTTATAAAGGTTTTAGCCTCGTTTGGGCTTTAGGGTTTTTATCCCTTTTGTTTGAGCAGTTTCAGTGGCTTTTCGCGTGATTCGGAGTTTGGGGTGTGACAATTGTAATTGTGAGTTATAGAGCTATCTATTACCCAATGACTTCATGTAGCCTATTGGGGGAATAGGGAGGGGTTTTAATAAGCTGCACCCTACATCAGTTTAGTATTTGATTTATTGAATTGAAAGTGAAATGTGAAACCAGAACTCTGTGAAATAAAGTAATGATTGTAATATGGATAAGAGTTGAAGTAATAGTTGGATAATTGGTTAAGAGAAATTAAAAGTAAAAACAAAAAAAAAATTAAAGAAAGATAAAGAGAAATTGTAATTTATGTCGAAAGAATAAAAGAAGGGAAATAAAAGAATGTCGACTATTGAATTGGATTGAATAATGAGGCTAACAAGAATGACAAAATAGACAAAGATATGAATAGTTTTTACAAAAAAAATGTAAATCTAAGTGTTGGATAACAAAAAGGTGGATAAAGAACTGATTAATTGAAGAGAGGGTTAATGGTTTGATAATGATAAATGGGAACGAACACCAGAAGAATTAAGAAGAAGAAGAATTGGATAATTTTAGAAATTATGAGATGAGCAAAAAAAAATAATTGACTGTTATTGCATAATATTCTGCTCATCCACACTTCACAAATCATGCATTGCGCTATTTTTAGTCTTATCCTACGAGTTTCGATTCACGTCTGTGGTAACAAATTTTCTTACAGGTTCGAGTAATGTTGAAATGTTCACAGAGATGTTTAATCCTAAGGAAGGACGTTTATGTTTATGCTTGTGTTTATAAATTTAAAAGTGTGTATCATTAGATTGTAACTTGTAAAGATGTTGGGTGACTATTGAGAGAATGTGAGAATTATATATCTGTAGTGATATTTTGTGGAAAATAAGAGTATCCCATGGATGACTGTAATAATTATGAAAAATGAATTAAGTCCTAAATGTAAAGTGCATGGTTGTGATATATGTATGTTTCTAAATATTGTGGACTTCATTTACTAAATAGTTTTGATTGTATTTTGATACTTGAGATTTAGGCGGTGCCTATGTATATCTTGTTGTTTGGATTTGACAGGTGTATAAAAAAAATTGGGATAGTTCGAAAAACATAGAAGACTTTGCTGAATTTTTTTTAGAAAAATTTTGAAATTTAGGAAAGAAACTTCTTTTAAAATAAATTTATTTTTTAGTGTTTTTTTAAAAAGAGGTTCAAACCATAAATAGGGTTTTAAAGAAAAAGTCTCATCGGTGATTCAGTAACGTTGAGTTTTTAAGTGGAGTTCACGTGACTTGGGGTTCAGGGCGTGACAAGTGCTTAGGTGTTTGCCATCAGTATGAGAAGCTAAAACTGCAGCCATCACGGAAACTAGAGACTTGAAGAAGATGACCTTGGATGAATTCATCGGGTCACTCCTTACCAATGAGGTGGCAATCAATGATAGAAAAATCGAGTTCAACAAAGGGAAGATGATTGTCTTCAAAGCATCAAATGAGAGCTCTAGTGATGAAGATGATGACGATCGTGATATGAAGCTCATCACTAGAAAGCATGAAAAAATTCTAAAAAAGGACAAAAAGCTTGCAAAAAAATTCTAAGACTCCAAGAAATACAAAAGTGATTCAAGTAAAAAGGAATCAAGAAAGAAAAAGAAGAAGAAGAAAGCTATGATAGCTACAACATGGGATCAACTCGACTCAAGGACTTCAAATGAAGATTCATACAATGAGGAGGTAAATTTATGCTATATAACTCATAGCAATGATGAGGTAAATTTTAACACTACAAGTACTTCAAATGTATTAAATTCTAGTAGTAATAAATCAGGTGATGAATCCTCGCCTACATATGAGGAATTTCAAAAAGAATATGATTGTTTATATAAATATTATTTGAAGTTAGACAAGGAAAATACTTCTTTGAAAATGGGAATTGGAAATCTTTCAAACGAACTTATTGAGTTAAAATCATCTTATGAGATTTTTGAAAAAACTCATAAAATTGAAATTTCTACTATAAAAGAAAAAAATAATTATTTAACCGATGAACTTAAAAGAATAAAATCCTCTTGTAGCGAAAATAAATTTATAAATTTAAAGATGAAAATTAAATACATGGAAGCCTCTTCAAGTAGTATTTGTTCTAAAAAGATCATGCCAAAACTACTTGTTTATATTGTATGAAAAATGTTATATTAGGTATAATTGCCCTTATAGAGAAAAAATAGGTATTGAAAAAAACATCATTTGAAAAATGAAGTATGATTTGAGTACTAACCTTCATGGACCCAAGATGGTATGGGTACCAAAAGATCCTACTTAAATTTGTATTGTAGGTGCTTGGATGCCTCCACTCGAACAATCAAGTATATCATAGTAAGTGAAAATTCAAAGCACGTGTGGGATGTCAAGTCAAAACTTTAAAATGGCTTATCACTTGAGACTTACAATTTTTTCAATTTTTGTATCTCGTTTAATATCATAACACTTGGTATCATAATATTTTTGTGCTTAAATCATGCATTATATTCTTGTTAAAAATCTTATGTGCTATGACTTAGAGAATAAATATCTTTGTTAAAAATCTTAAATTATATATGACTATGAAAAATAACTCCCTGCATGAGAATTAGACATATATCTTTTTGAAACTCATCAACATGAAAATGAATCAATTCATAATGTGCTATGCCGTAGAGACAATTCATTCATGCACAATCTTCATACTCATGAGGTATAAAGACAATGCACTCTAAATGTTCATATCTTTTAGTCATAAATAAATTTCATGTATTAAGAATATATATACATCTTTTGAAATTCATAAGATCATATTTGTGCCCATAATTTATATCAATTGGTCATATTTGAATCAAGACAAAAATGACTTTTTTAAGCACCATTTGATATCATTTTTCAAAAAGTCATAACAATTGAGTTACTGTGCTATATTTTGGAGAAAATTCTTTTTGCACATGCATACACTCAATATATTTTAATTTTCTCATGCATATTTATTGTTCAATTAGTAAATGAGAAAATTTTTCTATCCTTTCAATTGGTATAATTTGAGTTAATAGAAATGATTTGAAAGAAATTATATTTTTGAAATTAGATAGGTATCATAATATTTTTCTAGAACATCATTTGTTAAATTGAAATAGAGTGAAAGCGTTTTTTTTTATTTCAATTGGTATTATTATAAAAGATATTATGCACGAGAAATCATGAATTTATTGAATCCAACATATATGGCATTATTGTCCTAAAAATTTTAAGTTGTGGCACAAGATTTCAACCTATGCACAAATAGCTACTTTGGAAACTATTTGCATATTATCTACCCATGCTTTGAAATATGTATTGTTTTAATGCCTTAAAAGTGCTTTCATGAAAAGTTATTATCTTCATTATTGGTGTAAAAATGATAATTTTCAATGACTTTCTTAGAAAATTGGGGAGAATAGTTAACAATTGATATTATTTATATTTCTACCAATGAGTAACAATTAGTATCAGTTTATCAATTTGTATATATCTTGATATCGTTGAATAACAATTGGTATCATATCAATTAGTATTATTTTGACAATCAATTTTTCTAACAGTTGATATCTCGTTTTTTCATCAAATGATGCTATTCCAAAAAGTGAGAATAATTTTTCAATAAATTTCATTTATAAGCTTCTACTTTTTGATGATGTCAGAAGGGGGAGAATGTTTGAGTACAATAAGTATTATTATTTTAACATTCCTTTTAATATGAGAAAAATAGAGCGTATACATTGCACTTAATGATTAAATCCTTTTGATATGTAAAAATGGTGAGAGCTTATATTTCAAATGTTTTGATAATGTCAAATGGGGAGAATACTTAGAAGAAAATGTATAATTTTTGCATTCCTTTTATGTTAAACAGAGGAAGGCTTGGTGTTAAATTGCTTATTTATGCTTTAATGACTTTTATCATAGAAATGCAATTTAGCACATTCATCGGTCAAATTGGGCTTAAATGTCTATCACTTGAAAATTCAAAGTCCTTGAATTAATTATATTATATTTTATAAATCTTGGTTATATGCATATTGTGAGGGGGAGCCTTGTAAAGGTAATCTCATTTTTCTTTTTGTTTGTTATCATCAAAAAGGGAGAGATTGTTAGCCTAACTAGGTTTCAACCTATTTTGATGATAAGAAACCAAAATTTCTAATTGTGCAAATTGAGTCTGTTCACAGAACTTTAATAACACAAGCACAATTGAGAAAGCAAAATAGATGCCATGAAGCATGAAGATCATATTCAAGCGGCTAAGATCCATGGAGCACGAGAAGAACCAAGAAGAAAAGAAAAAGACTTGAAGGACTTGAAGATTTTCTAAATATAAATGCATTAGGACCTATGTAAATTCACATACTGTTGGTTATATATGTGAAAGCTCATAGGAGACCTTAAATGGACCATAGGTTTGTTAAATATTTCATGAAAAATCATTTTCAAAGTATAAGATGTGTTTTAAACTGTTTCAAAAGAAGTTCGGCAAAAAAAGTGCAAAAATTGTATGAAGAAAATTAACATACCTTCGGTATTTTGGGCATAACTTTTTGTATAAAATGAATTTTGTTGTGGGGTTGGAACCATTAGAAAGTAGACTTTCGGGGCTTCAATTTGAATACAAGAATGACCCTATTTGGAGTCCGGATGAACGAGTTATGGTCGTTTGGAGTTGAGCAAATTGAGTAGTCGCGATTCAGTCGACCAAGGATCAAGATCCAATCGACTGAATGGATCAAAATGCAATCCAGTCGACTAAATGGTCAACTCCAGTCGACTGAACAGACTATAATTTGAATATTTTTTGTTGTAACGGCTAGTTTGACCATGACCACATTTAGCCCAATGGCTAGTTCATGTTTTTGGCTTATAAATAGACCCCTTAAGCCTTGAAAAATATATAGCAAAGCCCTCCATCATACTCTCTCATATGCATCACATTTGTGCTTCAAATTCTTCATTTTTATGAATCATTTTTTAGAGAAAACCTTAGAATTCCTCTATTGAGCTTCTCACTTATTTATAATTTGGAGTGAACATTAGTTTACTTCATTTGTATTCATTTGCTTGCAGAAGGAGCTGATTCATTGTATAATCCTATTTGAATTTTTTGTTATTCTTGTTGTAACTTGAAAAGGTAATTTTCAAGAAAGGTCACTTCGCCGATTGAATGAGAGAGGAAACTCCGCATATAAGGAGGGACTTGAGAAGGGGATATTCTCAATAAAGACTGCTCCGCCTACTAAAGGAGTGTGTACTTGAGGAAGGGACATCCTTAAGAGAGGCTACTCCGCCTAGACTAAGGAGAGAGACTGTTTCATCTACTGAAGGAGTGTTTAGTGGGATTCTCATAGCGGTTGACTTGAGGCAAGGATGTAGGCAGGTGCGCCGAACCTTGTAAAAATCTTGGTGTCGTATCTCTCTAACTCTATCTCTTTAATTTCGCATTTTAAATTTCATATCTACTTGAAATTGTTTGTTAAAGAATGCTTGTGCATGATTTGGGATTGCACCTACACTATCAGTGTGGTGCTTCTATCTGGTTCTAATAATGTCCTTACTACCACGCTTAGCGACTTTGTTCAGACATCGAGCGCTGTCCTACCTTCATCTTCCACTACCACGTTAGCTAATTTAAGTAATATTACCTACTGTAAGACCCTAACCTGTTTTATTTTTAGAAACGATTAAGCATTAATGGAATAAGAATTGAAACTCAATCTTGGTGAGTGTTTTGAGCTTGGAAGCACATGAAAGATATGTTAGAAGAAGAATATGAGGCTCTAATGGATGTTCGGATAAAAATATATGAAAAGTGTGTGAAAAAAAGTGAAATACCTTCACTAAATTGGCCATAACATTTTGTACAAAATGAATCCTGGTATGGGGTTAGAACAATTGAAAAGTAGACTTTCGGGACTTCAGTTTGAGCACAAGAACGACTCTATTTGGAGTTCGGATGAAGTAGATATGTTTGTTCAAATTTGGCCAATAGTGCAGTCGTGAAAGACCGATCGATTGGTCCCTGGACGGATCGATCGGTCTGTGACGGACAGAGACTATAAATTTCAATTTTTGGGCTAGTTTTACCATCCTCTCTTTTCTCCTCTCTCTCTCTCTCTCTAAAAGCTTAGGAGGGAGATAGGGTTTAATTTTTGGAGGTTCTGGAGGGTTTCAATGTTCATCGGAGTTGGAGATCTTGCCGTTTCCTTGCACGAGCGGCCGTTGGAGAGTGTGGTTATGCCTTAGAAGCTCTCTTGAAGTTGCGTGTGTTGAGCTTTGGCAATTTGGAGCTCACACGAGGCTTGATTCTTGGTGGTGGATCATCTATGAGGTAGGATCTTTACTAATCCTTGTGGTTTACTACGATTTGTGTTGAATTTTTGAAACTTGTGTTGAATGTTGAATTTTTGAAACTAAACAAAACCCTAATGGAATTTGATATGTGATATAATAAAGTATGAATCGGTGGGGGTTTTATACGAGTATCGTTGGTTACTTGATGAATATGAGTTGTTGATGAAAAACTAAGAGGTTAATAAAAATGAGAAGAGGTTTTGAAGGTTTTTGTGAGGTGGTTAAGTAAATTGGTACTTGAATTAAAAGGTTGAGAAATAAAGATATAGATTTTCTTATAAATTGATGATGGTGGGTTGTTTTATGGAAATATGAAATAAAAGCATTGAAACATATGTTAAATTAAATGTTTGAGTTGAAATGTTGAATAAGATGATAAGGAGAAGTTTTGAAATAAGAATAAACTACTTTGAGAACTTTTTGGTTTTAAGAAATGGTTATCCATAGTTTTAAGAAAATATTGTACAAAAGGTTTTTGAATTATTTTTGTTCCACATAAACTTTTACGCCCGAGGGAGGTTTTGGAATGCTTTTTCATTCTTTTTAAAGGTTGTTTCTTCCTTAAAATGTTTTAAAAAGACACAAAAAGGGTTGTAAATATTGAAATTGAATTTTTTGGCTTGAAAATGAACCTAGAACAGAACAACTCGATAGACCAATCGATCTATCCAGCGGTCTTTTGGTGTTCTCGGTACTCTTGTGCAGGCAAGAGACCGATCGATCGGTCATCGATCGGTCTCTTCACCAATCGATCGGTCTGGTTATTTTTTAAAACTTTTGATGTTTTGCTTAAAGGTTTGATTCTTGAAAACTTTAAACCTAGTTTTTGAATTACTCTATTATATTAGTTAAACCCTCGGTTGGGTACATTTAAAAAGATTTTGAACTCATAATTTGTTTTTTTTTAAATCGTGTTGGTTTAAATAAGTTTTAATGGATATTGGATTATAAAAATGGATCTTTAAGGAATGCGGTTTAGTATGATTATTTCTTAAAACCCCTAGTTTTGGAAGAAAATATAGATTTTTTATGTATTTATATATGCATATGATGGGCGCATCTTTTTTTTTAAATGACATGATTTCTATTGGATAAGCTTTATATTGGTACTCTGTGAAATGGGTAAATGGGATGTGATATATGAGACATGATATATTAGGGTTATGATGCATATGACATGAAAAGAATCTATATTTTCTCAACTCTAGTGCTAGCTCTCATATGTATGGTAATTCCTCATTTTTATCTAATTTGACTTCTATTGAGCATCATATTGTCTTAGCAAATGGTTCGTCTCAACCTGTCCATGGTCAATATGTTATCCATCCGTCTCCCTCTTTAACTTTACCCTCTAGTCTATATGTGCCTCATTTTTCCATTAACTTGCTTTTTGTCAGTCAATTAACTAAATCTTTATATTGCTCAGTAACCTTCTTTCCTACTTCTAGTGTCTTTTAGGACCTTAAGACCAAGAAGATGATTGGTTCAGGACACGAGAAAAATAGGCTCTATTATCTTAATCCTGCTCCTCGTTCTGATTCTCGCACTTCATCTGCCTTGAGTGCAACGATTTCTCCTCTTCTGTGGCACTTTCGTTTAGGTCTTTCGTCGGTGGCTAAACTTAAATTCACCATTCCTGATTTAAGTCATGAGTCTATTTTTTATAGTGAAGCTTGTCATTTAGGCAAACATCACCGTAGTTCTTTTCCTCGTAGTAGTACTAGTCATCAGTCTGAGTCCTTTGTTATTGTCCATACAGATATTTGGGGTCTATCTCGTATTTCCAGTACTAATGGATATTGTTATTTTGTTATTTTTGTTGATGATTGCACTCGTATGACCTAGTTATTTTTGTTGAAATAACGATATGACTTTACCATTTTCTCTTTTCACGTTTTATAATGAAATTTTTACTCAATTTGAAAAGCGTATTAAGATTCTTTGGTCTGATAATGCTTTAGAATATATGCAGTCCTCTATTCATGTTTTTTGTGCTAATCGTGATATTATTCATCAGACCAGTTGTGCATATACATCTCAACAAAACGGTGTTGTTGAACGTAAGTACCGTCATTTGTTAGATGCTGCTCGTACCTTATTATTTCACGCTCAGGTACCCAAACATTTTTAGAGTGATGCTGCTCGTACTGCATGTTACCTCATTAATCACATGCTGTCTACTTTTCTTAATCACAAATCTCCC
The DNA here is from genome assembly GCA_034768845.1 of Heliamphora exappendiculata. NCBI lineage: Eukaryota > Viridiplantae > Streptophyta > Magnoliopsida > Ericales > Sarraceniaceae > Heliamphora > Heliamphora exappendiculata. The sequence continues at coordinate 14,406 of JAOTRH010448707.1, read as the reverse complement.
TTCTCCATGTAACCTAATTCTCCTACCTTTTCTCTCACGTGTTTTTGGGTGTACTACCTTTGCACACGTGCTTGATTCTGGTCATGATGAGTTATCTCCTCAAGCTTGTAAATGTGTGTTTCTTTGGTACTCTCGTACTCAAAAAAGTTATCATATAAATCTCGTCGCTATTTTGTGAGTGCTGATGTAACCTTCTTTGAGTCCGTTCCTTTTTTGCTCATTTAAGTCAACAATTCTCTTCTAATCTCATCCATTATGTCAGGGAGAGTCCCTCTCTTCTCCCACTCTCCCTCTATCAGTCTCCATTGTAACACCCCGACCATTCACATGACAACGATATTGTTCGCTTTGAGCAAAAATCCTCACGATTTTATTCTTCCTAGGGAGTCACCAATCCTTACATTGCTCCTGCCTAAGCACGCTTAACTGCGGAGTTCTGTTAGGGTTTCTACCACCTGGGAAAATGCCTCGTTGAATGTAAGGGTCCAAGATTTTTTCTTTATAGCCTAGGAACTCCCTCTCCCTTTTCGATGTGGGATACCAGGATATCACAATCTACCCCCCTTAGGGCTGCACGTCCCTGTGCAGTAGCCTGCCAGCTCCGGTAGCCTGCCAGTCCTTATCGACCCGCCCACTCAGTAGCCCGCCCACGTGACACGCGAGACAGTAGGGGCCCACACTCGGAGGTGAGGAAAGTCAGCTCTAATACCATCAGTAACACCCTGACCCTTCACATGGCAACGATATTGTCCGCTTTGAGTAAAAGTCCTCACGGTTTTGTTCTTCCAAGGAGGTCACCCATCCTTGCATTGCTCCTGCCTAAGCACGCTTAATTGCGGAGTTCTTCTAGGGTTTCTACCTCTTGAAAAAAGGTCTCGTTAAATGTAAGTGTTCAAGATTTTTTCTTTATAGCCTAGAAACTTCCTATCTCTTTCCGATGTGGGATATCAGGATATCACATCCATTCATTCTGTTAGGGTTGTATACTAAAAATTATGAATTTTATTTGGTTTTAGTATTTAATTTTATTTTAATAAAATTAATTTTTTATTTTATGAGAATCTTAATGAGCAATGTATGCAATATCATTTCATTAATGTTATGCATAATTATCCTTTATTTTGTACAGTATTTAATCTAGTGTACAGAGTATGGCTTCTACACAGAAGACCAAATTATAGGTTCTTGCAGAATATAAGTTTTTGTTCACAGTTTAGATTAAAGTGAACAAACCATCGGTACGATTGTAGTACAGAATTTTAGTAGGTTTGTCTTGGTTACGGAGAATAGAAAATAGTGTCGTCTATTGTTCTGACTCGTTGTGCTAGTACACTTTGTGTGTATTGAACATGACCACATTAGGGTAATTAATTTTATACTGACTGTATAAATTAATTTATACTCTAAGGTTATTACGAGTGCTTATGCTCTTAATCCTAAAATAATTATTATTTGCGTATATTTAATATTTCTTGTTTTAATTCATTAGAGAGTGCGATCTTGTATGGGTCTATAGTCCTGGTGAGTTGGATAGCGGTATTAATTATATGGTGAATATTAATTATTGACGAAATCTACATCCCGATTGTTCGGGATTGATGATACCCCTTTAAAGAAGTTTATAAATTTTGATCAAGCTAAACCCTACAGGTGAATTTGATTATCCGGCAGTTAAATAAATTAAGCGGAAGGATATAAAAAATTTTAAAGATGCCGATTAACTTAAATTGTCAGTAATTAAATTTAAATGACGGGTATCAAAAATCTTAACGTGAGAAGATGAGTTAAGCATTTAATAACAGGAGTTCAATGCAAATTGGTCTTGAGATTATGGGTAAGAGTGCAATTACAATTCTTTAGTGGTGCGAACTATAATTTAGTATTTTATAAAAATTACATAAACGGCTGAAAGCTTTGTATATTTGTAAAAATCGCTGGATGGGTATCTAGGTTACACTAGATATTTATGTCATAATTACTCCACAGGTCCCTACTATAGTCCTATAAATATGCGAGTAGGCTGAACCAAAATTATAAGTTATCTTTCAAGACTAAGGTTGTCCAAGTTCTGCCGATTTCAATTCTCGAAGAATAGTAACGCACACTACGTTCGGGAATCGCATCGAGAATATAGTAGAAGGTCTGATCGGAGTTTCAACTTGAGAAATCAAAATTCGTAGTTGAAGAATCAACCAAAAAGTATTCATCTAAATTAACTGTGGTGGCACGAATTTTATTTTTGATCGTTTGACATCAAAAAAATTTTATCTGAAGCATGTTTCGGCGATTGCCCGTCTAGTTTTTTATTTTTTGAAAAATCGTTTACAAATCAATGATCTTGGCAGTTTGCCTCTAACAATTGGTATCATAGTCGTTTTAATTTTATTTACAGTTAATCGAGTTACCAGGTAGATTTAGAACTATGCTAATTTTATTTTGTAGGCATTCTAATTCTGATTTTATGATCGTCGTTATATTCATGTTTGATTGCATAGTTTGAATGATAATTTAATTTTTTTTAATCACATGGGTTGATCGTGATGGTTTAAACTTTTTTAGTTCGAATGTAATCCTTCGGGATATAAATTTTTTATATAAATTTTTTTATTTATTATTAAATGTTATTTAAAAATTTTAGAACAAGTTTGAAAGTCCAAGAACACAAAGAACAAGTTGTGGCATAATCGGCAGCACCGACGGTGGTTTTCGATTTTCTAGGCCACGGATCTCAGTGGTTTTTCAACTGTTTTAAAATAGGTTTTTTCGGTAAGTTTTCTATAGATCTTATGTATTAAAAATAGCACCAAAACATATCTAAAAACTAGCAAAAAATAGTGGAAAAACATCACCGGCGGCGGCAGCTTTCTGCGACTGTTCATGGCTATTTTTTGATGTTTTTTACGATGTTTTCAGGACTGATTTTGAGCAATTTTTTAGATATAAAATAGCAGTAAACAGTACTAATAAAAACAATCCAAAACTATGAAAAAACAGAGGAAAAATAGGCGACAATGTGGCAGTTTCTAGCGGTGGCACTGGGCTGTTTCGAGACTGTTTTCGAGGCATTTTGCATGGTAATATGTTGCAGGCGAAAATAGGAACCAAAATGACCATTAAAAAGGCCTAAACATGCGGTGGTAACATGTGACAGTACAGCATAAGCGGCGAGGCAGTTTCGACGACCATCGAAAGCTGTTTTTGAGCTGTTTTTGAACCGGGATTTTTATAGAAAAATAGTATTTTTCAAAAGCTATTTTTTTATAAACAAATGAGGTTGAGAACGAAGTTCGGGAGATGAGACAAAAGCCGCCTGAACCGGCGGGTTGTGGCGGTGCCGGTGGTCCGACGGTGGAGGCTTGGTGTCGGGGCAGTTTTGGTCAGTGTTTACTGATGTTCTTGAAGCTCAGGAGTGTTGTATATGAATAGCACTACATATCGATGAATCCTTATGCAACTTAAATGCCGAAAACTGATTCAAAAAATGATTGAAACTTACAACTTATCTTTGAACCGGAGACTGTAACTCAATAGAGTTTCTGTTTATTCATAAAATCTGGATATATACATATCTTGCATTTATATTCTTTTAAACTGCGTGGATGATGTATATTCGTTTTATTTATTTCTGTTAATTTAATTAATTCAAAAAATTAATTTTAATTAAAATTTTGTAAAGAAAAATAAAATTAAGTTTTTTGTTAATTAAAAGTTTTTAATTAAATGAAATTTTTTTAGATATTTTATTTTTACAAAATAGCACGTTTAAAATGATTTTTTTATTAAATCAGATATTTTTAAAAAATGTGAAAATTAATTTTAAATTTTAAATTAATTAAATAAAAAACATTTAATCTTAATAAATTATGATTTTCGAAAAAGTATATAACTTAAAAATAAAATATTTTGAATGCCTTTAATCATTAACTTAGCTATAAAGTTAAAGGAAAACTGTGTATTCATCGGTTATTTTATTTGTTACGCATTAAAATACAAAAAGATGGTTTGACAAATCAAAAAATTTTGGATCGTGTACACGAAAATATATTTTGAAAATTTTCAGATCGTGTGCTTCTCAAAATTAATAAATTTATTTTAACTAAACGAATTTTTATAATCCTTAAAAATATTTTCAAAATCTAAGTAGCAGAGAGAATTTATTCACAGGTAAATCTCGCTGTCTCCATCACTACTTTGTAAGCGATATAATTAATTCTGCGTGTTGATAGTAAGGCCTTCTTCCACTCAATCGGGCATAATTAATTGCGGTATCGCCAATACGAACCTCCTTCATGGATAATTCTGGATAATTGTTAGTATGGATCACTTCTCCATCTGAAAGGTTTATTAATAAGCGATTGATTTGGAATTATGTGTTGGTTAATACTTAACTATAAATAATAGTATCATCTCTATCTGAGTCACTGCTATTATTTACTGAACCGAAATTATATTTGCTATTTAATTTTACTTGGTATGGTTAGTTGTCTATATAGTAAAATTAATAAAAATTGGTCTGTCTGGACAAACGATAGATAGTAGACATTCTCCTATTGAGGCATGCTATTTATCGGATACCAAGCTCGTGGCGAAGTTTTTTTTAAATGATAGAGGAAATCAATTTAAAATAAAATTTAAAATTTTTGCTCATCATAATTAATTGTTTCTAATTATGTGATTCTCAGGAATAAAATGACTTTCAATTCACTTGCGATTATACTCAAAGAAAACAAACTAACGGGACTAAACTATATAAACTGGAAAAGAAATTTGGACATTGTCTTAACTACCGAGGATATTCTTAGAATACAAGAAAATGCGTTTGTTTATGAAAATAGTTCTTTTCCTAGGCTGAAAGGAAAGAAGAAAAATGTTCAAATATAGGGTGGCACGATTTCTAAGATAGTAGGCCACAGACTGGTGTAAAAAGCCAAAAGACAGATATTTTCACTACAACCAGACACGGCACTAGAAAAGATAATGTCTAGTTTATCTCAGCAAGCTGAACAATTAGGATAATTTACATTCACTGGTTGTGGAAACATATTTAGCGGTGTTATCTACAAGTACCTAGTATGTAGATATAGAAGCCACTAATCATGTCTGTAATTAATTGCAGGAGTTCTAGAAAACCCGACAACTTAGTGATAGAAATATTTACCTACATATGTGCAATAATACAAAGGTGACAGCAGTTGCAGTGGGAGATGTCACTCTAAGTTTTAGTACAGATCGGGTTTTAATATTGACAAATTGTCTTTATGTACCTTCCATTAGAAAATATTTAATTTTGATTTCTAATTTAATAAATGACAAATATTTTGCTTATTTTAATGACTCTGTAATTATTAAGAAAAATAAATATTTTATTTGTTCTAATATATTGGTGGATGATCTGTATATTATATTCCCTATCTCTCCTATTCTGTAACTAACTGAATTGAATAACATATTTAATTTACCATATAAGAGAAAAAAAATTTATTTAATGAACCAAACGTTTCTTTGGCACTTACGCTTGGGTCATATTAATCTAAAAATGATAAATAGACTGGTAGAATATGGGTCTTTAGGTTTATTAGAAGTGGAAGCACTTTCAATATGTGAATTCTACTTAGAGGGTAAGATGATTAAGAAGCCATTTTCGCCCAAAAGCTATAGAGCTAAAGAACCGTTGGAACTGATTCACTCTTATGTTTGTGGTCTTATGACAATTCGAACTAGAAGTGGCTTTGAGTACTTTGTCAGTTTCGTTGACGACTACTCAAGGTATGGATACATTTACCTGATGTACCGTAAGTCTGAATGTTTTGAGAAATTTAAAGAATTTAAGGCAGAAGCAGAGAAGCATCTAGGTAAAAGTATCAAATCACTACGATCCGATCACGGTGGAAAGTACCTCTTTGGAGAGTTTAGGGAGTACTTGTCGTCAGAAAGGATTATATCCCAATTGACTGCTCTAGGCACTCTGTAGCAGAATAGTGTAGCAAAAAGAATTAATAAGACTTCTATGGAGATGATATGGTCAATGATAAGATTTTAAATCACGGTATCGGCCGGCATAACGATCGAGGTCGCGTGTAACGGTTATCGGGAGTATCGGCTAACTCGTAACGATAATCGAGCGTCGCAGACGTGAATTTTTTTGAAGCGATAGAAAATAGTATAAAACTTATTGATATACATATTCTAACTTTATTTACTACAAATTAAATGTTTATAGTTATTTTTAATTACTATTTGGACACAAAAAATATATTTTCTAGAATTTATGTTGTTTTTAAAACTTTAAAAAAATTACAATATTATTGTATGGTAAAAGAATTTTACTAAGTATCTATAATATTATACATAATAATTTAATTGATAATTTTTTATAATAAAGACAAGCAAAAAAATAATATTGATTGTGATAATGTGAATGTCATGCATGATGCATGGTTGCATGCTTTAAAATTTTAATATAGTTATATACTAATAAATAATAATTCAACATTTTAATATATTACTATTACTAACAAGATATCATTTTAAAAATCACAGACTAATATTTATTTTATTTTTATTTAAGTAAGAAAAATAATACACCTTTCACATTTAGAAAGAATGGCGCAGTTCATAAATATCATGATTGTCATCATCATCATAAACTTGCTGGCGTGGTTCCCGTCTTTGGCGGTAGCTAGAGGTTCTACCTCTAGTGTCTATCGTATTGCAACTACTTGAAGATTTAGGAGGCTGATTAGCATAACCATAAAGAATGGGCGGCCCAAATAATCCACAACCATACTGTGACATATCATTCTGAGGATAGTAATCTATAAGTGGTTGATGATAAGCTGCAAGAGGTGGATGGTAGTAGACATGGGTGGCGGAGGATAATATAAAGGTTGAGGCCCTTAAGGGTCCTGAGGGTACATGGGATGTAGTCTTGGCCCTCATGGGTAATGGTTAGGTTGTCTTCCAAATTCAAGCTCGCTAAACTGGTGCATAACAGGATGATCATCATAGTTGTCACGTGCCTCACCTGATGATAGACGTCTGTACCTTCGATAGCGCATCAAATGAGTATCATCTCCAATCTCCTCATTGTCACGAAAGGTATGCATCCCAGCTTCTCCACAAAAAGGTGAATTGCCTCTATCGGTATTAGTACGTCTATATTCAGAGGGTTTACCTTCATGTTGCCTATAACTAGCATTGCATCTATCATGGGGTGAGTTAGTATCAGTATAGCTGCTACTAAGTTGACTCAAACCACCGTCGCCACCGCCAGATGCACCTGTAGAAGGGCTATTTTGTTCAGTTGATGCTCGGTTGGTTGCATCATCATCAAGGTTCAACCAATTAGAATTATCTTGCCCATCTAATGTTGGTTGTTCTCTCTCTTATAACCACGAAGCAAGTTGATCATCTTTTTAAAAAATATAGTGAAGATTGATTGGATTGAAATAATCATCTATCTCCTTTTGACTCCTTGTAGCATATCTGATTTTCAGTCGCATATTATGGTACACATAGACAAACTTGTTTAACTTTATGTATTTCAATCGATTCCTTGTCTTTGTGTGGATGAGACCGAAAATACTCCAATTACGCTCACAATTAGAGCCTGTTGTAGTTTGGCTCAACACTTTCACAGCAATTCTTTGAAATTTAGGAGTAAATGTACCATAATGAATTCACCATTCAACTATATTAACCAAAATATTTATATTAGTAATAATAACAAATTGAGAAATATAAAAATTAATTTATAATGGTAGACTACTGTTGCATAACTTGCATTATTATATTATCAGGATTTCTATGATGCACGGCTCGCAAGACAATTACCGTACCAAAAGAATCTTGTTTATCTCGAAACTGCAAAATCTATTAATATTGCCGACAATGCTATTAGTATTATTATCAAAATATCACTTACTATTATTATTTATTACTTGATTTAATATGATAATTAAGTAAGTAACTTACTTGATTTTTACTCTAATTTGATTATCAATGTGAGGCTTCAATCTTTGTATAACATTTTTGACAGTGTTCATAGCTTCCATGTGATTGGAAAAACCTTTCCCGTATTGAAATTGTGGATTGAGAATAATCTGTCAAATCAAATTATTCAAATGTCAATGGCATTTCAATTGTGACGCCCCGTCCTCCGGGCATGTCGGACATACATAAATATAAATAAAAAGATATTCTAGCCATTCAATCATATTTACATATGTTAGTGATTACATCATAAATGAGTTCTGAATTGTCCAAAATTACATAACTATTATAGTTTTACTGAGAAAAATTCAAAAATTACACTAAGTGCGAGAGAACTGAATATAAGCACAAAAGCAAAAGGCTTGATTCTTCATAATGCAGTAGCTGGATCCATATGCTCTTCGAATTCACCTTGTCCTTCCAACTCTTCTTCTCCCTCTGGGACGACTTCCTCCAAGAACTCTTCCTTACCTGTGGTACGAATGCCATGAGCTAAGGCTCAGAAGCAAAACACTCCAACCTTTTAACTAATCTCACGGCACAAAATTCACCGCAACACATACCATATAACACTCAGTACAGTTTATAGTCAAGGAGACAGACAAATTTATGACAGGATAACAGATATGTTAATAAACATGCGTATATGAAATGCAGATGCCCAACCCAAAATGCACCGAGATTATAACAAGGATTCCACGCTGGGAATCACCAGAGTAGACTTAATGGAACTTGATCACCAAAGCCATCATCGCGCCTCATTGCGAATAGTAACCACGTCGTCTGGCTTCATGCCACAACTGTTTTACTCAATGGCAACAGCGTGGGAGCCGGCCAACCAAAATATTCAGCCACCCTTATCCGAGCTGACAATTATATGCGCACAAAACCCACCTTAAGATGCATGATGCATTCGCCAGTGTCAACCCAAAGTCTAAGAGAATTCAAGAGACGTTCACATTATACAAAGTACCAGGATGAGGAATTTAGGATAGTCATTATTGGGCTCTCTCCGAATTTTCACCGCAGCAGGATTAGATCAGCCAAATTAGACTCTCTCAGAATTGCCCAATAGGATTAGGTCAACCGAATTAGGCTCTCTCTGAATTACCACCGCAGTGGGATTAGGCCAGCCAAATTAGGTTATCTTCGAATTACCCAATGTCCAAGTTATCGAAACCAGAATGCTAGCGACGAATCCATGGTACCCAATAATATTTATAAACCATTTCTGTAACACCGGGGATGCACCCAGGGTGTAAGAGCCAAAATTATTTTCAACACCCAGGACGCACCCAGGGTGTATAAACCAAAATATTTTCAGAAAATGGCAACCAGGGATGCTCTAGATTTAGAACCAAGAAGAATAATCTCAACATAGCTAATCCCAACAACGATTTACACGGATGGACTCCAACGTGCCAGGATGCAAATGAAAATGTTCATAATGTGTACCATTGATCTCAATTGCAACAATTTATAGCATTGCATTAACATGGCAAGATTCATGGTACAACGCGCAAAGCATAAGGTACAAGAATGTGAGGCATAAACTACAATTCTCAAGATATGATTCAAATATGATAGCATGGGTTCTAAATCATCATACATTCACTTATAAACATTAATCAACTAATTCAAATAAGTTATCATACAAAAACTCGGGTCTCATAGCAAATGATGCTTGAATCACACTTAGCAACTTTTAAGGCTAAAACCAAGTTTTAAATTAAAAGGGGCAACAAAGTTTTGGGGTATCTAGACTTAGAATCAACCTATAATTTTTATACACCATTTAGATAAAAATATTTTCTACAACTCTCATGCTTAATACTAAGGCCAAATCCTACGAAAATTGGGTGAACATTTTATATTAAGAAAAAATGGTTCAGCACTTTCTCCAGATTTTATCCAAAATTATGCTTCTGTTGCTCTCGATTTTGGGGTACCAAATGAAGTCCAAATAAGCACATTTTTTTAGTATGTCCTAGTTGCAAATGTCCCCTACAAGTTTCATGTTTAGAGCTAAGAGTAGTTGTTTGGAATAATTTAGACTTTTTGGCCATTTTAAAAAGTAGGTTCTGTCAGCCGACAAAACTCAGCAGAGCCGATTTTGGACAGAGGGTTTGAAACGATTTTGGAGTATCATCCCGAGACTTTAAGGTCTGATTTTTGGACAGAAAGTACTTCAATATGTTAGCTACAATGTTCATGTAGATCACTTTTGGAATAGGTCACTAAAAATAGGTGTTTTGGGCTATATACAAATATGTGACAGAATAATCCTTGGGGGCTGAAATTCAACAGAGACTTTAAAACGGGTTTTAACTTGTCAAACCTTAATATTTTGTTCTCATTTCTTGTGGGTAGATAGATATACATGTTATCTACAAGTTTCATATTTTGACCAAAATTCGAATCTCATTTTAAAATAGGGTTTCTAAGTCGGTAGTATTGATTGGTCGGAAAACGACACACTTTGGTAAAATTGTAATTTTTTGAGTTCTGTTTATACAAATTAGGTGAAATCAATTTTGGATGAAAGATAACACAAAAAGCTAACTCTAAACATAAAAATCATACTTAGATGAATTTTATACATTGAGTTATGGCGTTTCAAATCTCAGGACAGAAACATTAAAGTTTTCAACAATTAAGCCTCTTACGGTTCAAGTCCTCTACTTATGTCATGTCAAGTTTTTGTTCCATTTCTTTGCATGCTTGTATTTTATAATTTAATATCAAGACTCTAGCACACTTAGAGGTCATCAATATTAAAGATAATATCACACAGCAATATTTCATATCATTCAAGAACACAACAGTCCCAAATTTGTTACTACGACACCTTTTCGGTTTGATTTTGGTTTTTAATTTTTGGAGTGTTTAAAGGGATGGGTTGAGGATATTTTGAGAGATTTTAGATACAAGATTTAGAGGTTTTACTTACTTATTTTGAGAGATAAAATGATGGTGGATGATGGATTTGGACTTGGCGTTAAAACTATGGTCTCCAAAGACCTCTTTCTTGAATCCCTCATTCTTCTTCTTTTTCTTCTTTCTTCTCTCAAACTCCCATGGACCCTCAAGAACACTTAAGATCTAGTCTATCTCCCTCTCTCTCCACCAAAATATTCAAGGAGAAAAAGCTGTTTGGCCTTAGTTTATATAGAAAAAGTTAGGGAACAACGTAATTAATGCTTCAGTACTTTTTCTTCATTTCACGTGGGCTAATTTATTGTAGTTCAAGTTGTTAGGGGACAAAATCAGATTTTTGGGAAGCTAAACACAGCTAGGGTCAGTTTGGGAGGACAAAAATTTGATCCCCCATCAATCAAGGAATTTTTCTTGGTTTTCATGCCCCTTTGTGCAAGAAAATGCATTAAAAGTTAATTTGATATATTTTTTTGGTGTCTTTTTCTATTGAGATTTATTATTTTAATATGTTTATGAAAAATATAGTATTTTCATGTATTATCATAATTTTTATAGTAATTGATTAAATAGATGTAGTCATTTAAGTCAAATTAAGCTATTTTGACAATATAGGACTTTTTAACTTATTTTGTTGTGTATGAATTTTAATAATGATTTATTTGCTTTTGTTGACCTATAACACTATATTATTATGTATATTACTTGTTCAACAAGTATTGGATCATCATAATGCTTAATTTAATATTTTTCTTATCATTTTAAGCTAAAAAGAAAGTAAAAAGTCACTTTTGGCACACTTCCCAATGTGGTCGGCCACTAAGGGGTATTTTTGACATTTTTAATGTTATTTTGTTTTTTACCACTTAGTTGTACTTAAATCCTTGATTTAGGGTATTTATATGTCAAAATTTGAGTTTTAAATGCTTTTTGCTGTATTATGGGCAAAATGGTTATTTTACCCTATTTATGAAAATTTTTAATTTTTAATTCATTATTTTATGATATTTACTTCATTTAGAATTTTAAGAGATTCTCCGGAAGCTAGGATTTTATTGCCTGTGTTTTGGACCTTTTTAGGGTTTTTGGGTTGAACTTAGGGTTTTCGGTTCGAGTTAGGGTTTTGAATCTCTTCCGTATTCTATAGTCTCGTGGACTATCCGTCACTAACACTTAGGGTTTAGGCTGGGTCTTTACACTGGTTGTTATTAACCGGGTTGTTACAACTAGGGTCTGTACCGGGTCGTTACATTAATTTTCAATTAGCTACTGTAAATATTTAAGTTAACTCACCAGCTGCATGCAAATCGTGGTGCAATTGAAAATTTTATCTTTATTAATTATTTTTTAATAATTCTTGTAATACCGACAATCTTTTTGAATGGCGAGTTTTGCCATATCCATACCTTCGTAAATAACACTCATGGTAGGTTTCTCATTGTCCTCTACCGGTCGAAGTACTTTAATAAAGGATTCATACACTTTCAAAATTTCACTGGCTCTAATCCTGAAATTTCTATACATCACTTTCTTTTGCACTTTACATTCCTTTCCATGTCTGTCCCTGCCCCATTTAGAATTTTTTCACTCGTTAGAATGAAACATCTCTTGCAAATCACCCTTGTGTCTGACAAGACTTTCTAATATAATGAAATTTTTAGCAAAGCGCGTGATAGTAGGGCGTAGCTATTCCCTATCATTGGTAAATTTCTTTATTAAATTCACAACCCAATTGTATTGGTAAATGAACCTGGTAATTTCTTTGGCTTCATCTAACACTTTTGCCACGCTATTTTTCTTGCCAATATCTTCCAATATGAGATCAAGCAATGAGCTGCACAAGCTGTCCAATACAGATGCGACCTGTTCTCCATAAGTTTTTTTCTCGCAAGCTTCAAAGCGGCTTCGTTATCCGTCATAACTTATACTATATATTTTTCTCCAATCTCATCAATAATTTTATCGAGTAAGCTCAAATAATATCCTGATGTCCTGCTAGGTACATATGTGGCATCAATAGACTTGTAAAAAATTATTCCTCGATTGCTATAAACTAAGAAATTCATTATGTGCTTCCTAGTAGGTCATGTCCATCCATCACACGTTATTGGCATGCCTCTCTCCTCCCAAAAGGCTTGTGGGACTCAATTTACTTTTTGATTAACTCATACTCCCTAGATAAGTAAACTTCAGTTGCCTCATATGGAGTAGGGAGTTCCACATTTGGTCCTACTTCTCTAACAACATCTAATATTAGTTTAAACCAAGAATTGAGAACTACATTGGCTGAATGCCGAACATAGACGAGGAATTGACTAGCTGTCCCTCCTAATTTTGTCCTCAAAGTCTTTATAACTTTTGTAGGCAATTTTTGTTGCTTTTGTTTACCTCGATGTAACATCGAATCCATTGCAGCTAATCTTGCTTCTAATGTGTTTGGATTTAGCCACTTCTCTCTGTCACCAGTACTACTACTTTCTCGAACACTAGCAGATCGACGCCCCAATCTTGGCAAACTTGATGCTCTTGCCAAACCTGTTCTGCTACTACTTCCTGTATCATATCTCAGCCTAGAACGTGCTGCAAACCTCTTTCCTCTCGCTCTCTATATTTTCTTACACTTTCTCGCATTGCTATAGTCATTTTAAGATCTTCATCATCACTACAAATATTAATACCTCATCTACCATCATCATCATCATCATCATCATCATCATACTGTCGTTGAGAAGCTTTAATTTGTGTAGTTAATTCTTTTCTTTGCTTCTTCTTGTCAATTTGTTTCTCCTTCTAACCTTGGAAGTGTCTCATCATTTCTTCTCTAATTTTTATCGACACATTTGAGCACAGTTTAATTTGTCCTATTAGATGAGCCAAGTGTTTCTTTAATCTAGTTATTCCTCCAGCAACTAACATTCCACATGATTTGCAATACAATTTATGCCTATTTTTTACACTGAATTTGTAAATTTTCATCCAATATCGTTACTAGACTCTACTCATGAATTTTCATGTGGCACTGCATTAATATTTTATATATTAAATTAGCAACATAAATCCAAAAAAAAGCATATAATAATATTATTTTACGATTTTTATATACCATAAAAAAAGTTACTAAAGTAATATTATAATACAAGTAACTACAATACTACATATAAATTATATAATAACAATATTAATTTTTTTAAATTATTAAACTATTGTATAATCTTAAAATATTATAATATATATTATATTATATAATCAAATCAAGAATAATTCAACTTAAATACAAAATATTATTATATAACTTAAATAAATTATATAATAACAATATTAAAATTAAACTCACATAATCACTCTCACATAAAATTAATTACCCAAAAAAATGATATTAAAATTTTAATTATTAAACTATTGTATAATATTAAAATATTATACTATGTATTATATAATCAAATCAAGAATAATTCAACTTAAATAAAAAATATTATACTA
>JAOTRH010448697.1:0-31032 GCA_034768845.1 Heliamphora exappendiculata | reverse complement strand
AAATCCAACTTTTTCTTTATTTCTTATTAAAAATACATTTATAATATATGACTGTCCAAAAAATATAGTTTTGTATATATTTTTAGTGTTTATTTATATATATATATTGTTGTTTTTGGTTAAAATTAAGAATGGGTCTAATGAAAATCTAAGTGATTTTTGGAGAATTTAAGTGATTTTTGGAGCTTGGGGGAAACTATTGAATTTAACTACCTTGTTACCCTTAATAAATGTGTGATTTTGCGCAAGGTTTTATTTAGATATGTTATATTTCAATAAGTCACTGCCTAAAAATTATATTCTATTAAATTTAATTTTATATTTTTCATACCAAAATTACTACTAATATACCATATACCGTACACACTCCACCATCAACACCACTTCCCATCACTGCTGCTACTGCCATTGTCGCCGCCCGCTACAACCACCCCTACCATATATCTACTACTCTCTATTGTCACTACTACTAAATTTGTCAGAGTGATTAAAAATTAAAAAAATTTCAATTTAAATCTAAAATGATTCATTTATTATGAATGTTTCATTTTGATTCTAAATATAAAAATAAGACATTATTATTAAATATTTTATTTGTTATGAAATGTCTCAAGACATTTTTTGAACAAATGAAATATTTTATAACAAATGTATTATTTTTCAAAATGAGACATTTTATGTAAATAAAATATTTTTCAAATAAATGTGTATATGTATATGTAAATGTCTAATTATTTTTGAATAAATGAGACATTTTATTTGTATAATTATAAATATATTATTATTTTTGAAATGAGACATTTGTTACCATCACTCGTCACCACCAGATTATTTTTGAACAAATGTGATATTTTATTTGTATAACTACAAATATATTATTATTTTTGAAATAAAAATTAAATTATTTTTAAACAAATGCGACATTTTATTTGCATAATTACAAATATATTATTATTTTTAAAATAAAACATTTGTTACCACCAAGCCACAACCACCAACACCCGATCAGACCAAAACCACCAACACAACTATCCGTCACCACCAATACCCAGACTACAACTACCAACACCAAATCAGACTACAAATACCAACACAACCACCCATAACCACCAATACCAACAGACCACAATCACCACCACCACCACCATCAACACACACACCACCACCACTAGGCCACCTGAAATATTTCAAAAAAAATAATAAAAATAAATAATAATATTAAATTAAAATAATAAATGATACTAATATATATGTATATATATAATTATATTAGTTGACTGAAAATTTTAAAGAAGAAAACAAAATCAAAATAAAAGAGAAAAAAACGATCAATCAAAGGCCGCTGAAGGGAGATTTTTTATAGAAGATTTTGATTTGTAACCAAAAATAGGGTTTGAATCATTAAAGTTGGAGCGTGTAATGATAATATATATATTAGAGGGCTAGGGATGTTTTCTGTGCAAGAAGGAAAAAAAAGAGTAGAGAGAAAGAAAGAAAGTGGGTACCGACAAACTAAAGCTCGGCCCCGACGTCTCTTTTAGCCACTACTGGCGTCGACGACCATCGAAGCCACCTCAGACGCCGACGACGACCACCGACGCCATCCCCAACGACGTCAACACCCATTGCCGCCGCTGTCCACCTTTTCATCTCTCTCCAGTTTGCGTCTCTCTCCCCGATCTCCCTCTCTGTCTGCTCAAAACCCATCCCGCCACCACCGGAGGCCACTGGCGATCACTGTCGGCACCGTCAGCACCTCCGGCGGACCTCGAAACCCCTTGTTTTTGGTTCGATCGTGCCCTGCGGTTTGGATTTTTTGTTCTGTTTGGTTCGCGAATGTTAGTTTATGTTTGGGTGTTGGTTAACTTCTTTGGGCTTTGTTTGGGTTATGTTTTATTCATATTAAGTCTTGGTTACTATTTTATAAACTAAGTTATTATTAAGTTGTTATTTTGTAATAATAATAATAATAATAATATTGAGTTTAATTAGTTTTTATAAAAAAATAACTTATATTAAAAAATTTAGAAGTTAAAAGATTTTTTTATAAAAATTAGATTTTAAATTAAAAATGATAACAATTTTAAAAGAATTAGGATGGTTAAAAATTCATTGATAATGAATATTTTACAAATTAATTTAATTAGTTATTTTTAATGTAACAAAATAATATTAGTTTAAAAAAAAAAAGGGGGGGGTAATAAAGATATTAATTTGTCACTATAATTAATAAAATAGTGATTTAAATGTGATTGTAAGAATAAAATATAATGATTAAACTTTATACAATTTTACTAACAAGATTTTTGAAATGAAATTATTTATGTTCAATAATTTTAAGAAAAACAAATAGAATTTTGTCAAATTAGAATTTAAGATAAATTAAATAAAAAAAATTATAAAAAAATATTTTTATGAATTTTTGAATTTAATAAAATTATTTAAGTTAAAAAAATAAATATGTAAATATATTTTACGGACTTGAGTTGAAATTTAAACAAGTTAAATTGTAAGATTTTTTAAAATTAAAATTAAATCTAAAAAAATATTTTCAAAACAAAAATATTTAAGAAAATAAGTTTTGTAGCAATAATTTAAATTTAAATTTTATAATTATAAATATATTATATTGTAATAAATAATAATACACTTTTAATGTCAAAATAAAAAATTAAAAAAATGGAATAACTAAAATACTGTTATGTACTTTCTACTTAGATTTAGAGTTTTGAAGAATCATAATTAATTTTTGCTAGATTAGGTGAGTCTCTAATATCTGAAATAAGTTTTATTTTATGTGAATATTGAAAATGATGAATAAATGAATAAAATGATATGAAAAAACATAAATGAATGAATAATTATAAATGAATGAGAGAATAATGAGTTAAACGACCTTCTGTCGCCGGGAAATATCAAGCGTATAGGCGAGACGAGCCAATAAGAGTGAGGTCATAGTCAGACTTAAGAAATGATCATGTCTACTGTATTAAAATGTGGAGTCGCTCCCTACTAAATTTGGGCAAATCGTTTAATATATATTATTTTAACATTGTGTCATAATTAATAATTCAGATATCATTGAATTTACACTAACATTGTTAATAGATGTTAAACAATTTTAGGTGACACTTGAAAGCTTGAATATTTCAGTTTTTGGGAAATAAGAAGTTCTAAGTTTTTTTTTTCATTTTTTGTAATTGCCATGTTTTTCAGTTTTTGCACTTTGATATATTTAAATAAGTTTTTTTCCCCAATGGTCATAACTCATAATAAAAAAAGAATGTTAAGAAAAGATAAAGAGACATTTGGTGGATTTTGATTCCCTGTCCAGTCATAGAAATATTACTTTAAAATGGATCGTGACACCATCAACACACACAATAGCAATAAGGAAGGCGGATGCCTTGGTGACCAGTTTTTTGAACTAGATCTGACAGCGGGACTTTTCTAATGGCGAGATGCGAAGGGCAGCGACGATGAGCGGCGAGAGTGGAGGTGATGTGCTAGGACAGCCAAACAAAGAGAGTGAGGGTGAAAGAGAGGAGTGGGACGATGGCGAGAGCGACGAGGGCGAGCCCATGATGGTCCAGAGTTGGTTCACAATGGAAGAGTAACAAGATCAATGGGAATGTTTTTGACCGAGAGACAGAGACAACGATAGAAGAGAGAGAGGGAGACACGTAAAAAGAAGAATGATGATAATTTTATCAAGAATGATTTTAAATTTAAAAAATATCATTTAATGAAATATTTAAAAAGTATTTAAAATCTAATGGAATACAAGTTTTCAAAATGAGATTCTAAATTATTTTTTTCTTAATAAATTACGTAAATTATTTATTATTTAAAATTAATTTAATAATTAAATATATTTGAAGTGCTTTTGGTCACATATAATTGCTTTGTGATATGCACATGAGACTTTCAATATGGATTATGCAATTAAAGTGTGGTACGCCATGCTTGTTTTGAGCGAAAAAAAATTTGAACTGGACTAATAATTCATAATAAAATTGTTTTTCATCTTTATTTATGCTTTTTAAAATTTTTTTGGATTAATTGTCTAGATTGAATAAGGGATTTGTGTGGGTGGGTTGAGACTTGAGATGCGATAAAAAAAAATAAATAAATAAAAAAAATAGCGGGGAAAATTAATCAAATGATAATTTTGCCCTTAATTCTTACTTTTATAATATATTTAGTTTTGTTTTTTGCTTTTGTTTTTATTTTTGTTTTTAAACAGCTTTTTACATACTTATTTATATTCTCTTAGATTGACTCTTTTTTATAGTTATTAGTGACTTTTTTTGTTTTTTTGTTTTTGTTTTATTTCTTGTTTCATTTTTTTTAGCTTTTTTGTTTTTACCTTTTACTATACCTTTTTCGTTCTATTTTTTCATCTAGACTATTTAGGGTTAAGTTTTAATATCTGCCTTTTATTTTGCAACTTTATTAGTAATAAGGTTAATTTAGAAGTTGAGAGACATTTTTTGGTCAATAAGAATGATAATGGAGCGGTCAAGGGCGGAGATGTGGTGTTATATCCTTGTTTTTGTTTTTATTCGAGTGTGAATGAGGAGAGAAAATCGAAAAAGATGCACAGATAGGTCTCGTTTGGTAACCTATTTTAAGTTGAATTTTTTACTTAAATTATTTTAAGTTAAATAAGCAAAAAACTCATTTGGTGCGTCGTAGACGGGATTATAATTTTTTAAAATTTATTTTTATATAATTTTATAATCAATGTAGATCTTGTTTGATAGATTTTGATTAGTAAATTTAAAAATATAATTTTTGTAAAAAATAGATATATATATAATAAAAGTTATGATTTTTTTTAAAAATATATAAAATTATTTTATATAAAAAAGCAAAAAAGTTAAAAGGCTAAAAATCTTTATGTTCTCAAACGACACTTTTTGGCTTTTTTTATAATTTAAACCAAAAAATAAAAATCACATTTTAAGCCTCATTGTAAATGAGGCCATACTTCGTTATGATAGTGTCTAAAAGTACTTTTAATACAATTTATGACATCCACTAGTTTAAAAGTTACTTTTAACACAATTTTTGTTCAAATTGAACAGTATTACACTTCTATATAATTGGTAATAACAATTATATATAATAACTGATAGCAAATAAATTATAAAGTAAATATATTATTGTCTTTTAGAATGAAGTGAGAGTTTGAATAGAGTATATAATATTTCAATATCACGTTTTGTCTTTTTAGCTTTTTATTTTTTTACTAAATGAGCTATGCTAAAATTTTTTATTGGATAAATTACACTAACCTCTCATGGGATTTCGATCAAATACAGTTAAATTCACATATTTTGAATAATTACATTATCACCCATTGGCGTTTAATTTTTATTACATTTCAACTCACGCCGTTAGTCAACTAACATTTGACCAATAAAATTAACTATTTGCCCATGCCCAAGCAGTGAAAATATTTGACCTAACACATTAATGAATGGTGCAAGGAAAGGTCCGTATTTTGTATTATTTTTTATTTAATTTTGAATATATTTTTATAATTAGATCCGTTCATTATGTAGATTTCGTCGAATTTATAAATAAATAAATAATTTTTTTTATAAATATATATTTTTATTAGATCCGTTCATTATTTTTTATTTAATTTTGAATATATATTTTTATAAATATTGATTTATAAATAAGTAAATAAAAATTATAATTTAAAAAAATTATTGAACAAATATTATTCAATCATTTAGTTACAGGTATCGGATCAACTTAAATTTTTACATGAATAATTAACTCAACGAATTTTATATAATGAACGGATCTGATCGTAAAAATATATTTAAAAATTAAATAAAAAATAATGCACAACATGATTAAGGAGTTTGGTTTGCAATAGTGAGTGAAGCAAATGAACTTCTGTTAAGAAGCATAACAGAATGAAGGGAAAAAAGGCGCGAACCACGTCACACCGTGACCACTACCGTCGGCCTCCACCGTCGTAGCACTAGTCCACCACCACGCTGCCACCATCTCTAACGCCACCGACTTGCCGCTGACCACCACTGATTGTCGGCATCTCTTTCATTTTCTCCGCTCTTGATTATTTCCCTCCATTCTCCACCACTATATATATAATATTTTTTTAAAAAAAATGATGGAATGGTGGTGGAAAGATGAGAGAGAGAGCGAAAGAGGGAGAGATAGAAAGCGAGAGAGAGAAATGAGAGAGAGACCGACAGAGGGAGAGATAGAAAAAAAATTTGGCGGTGGAACGACGGCGAGGGGTCGATGGTGGTGGTGGTTGGCGTGGATGGCGTAAACGGCGGTGGAAAGATGAGAGAGAGATCGAAAGAGGGAGAGATCGAAAGATAATCTAGCGGTAGAATGGTGATCAGGGGTCGCCAGTAGTGGTGGTTGGCGTGGATGGCGTGAACGGCGGCGACAACGGTACTAGCGGTGGCTGACTGTGTTGAGTTAGCAGCGTAGGGGGGGGGGGGGTGTTGCGCACTGCTTCTTTGTCCTCATTTTTTTTTCTTTTTTTTCCTAATCCTAACACATGCTAATCCTGATAACCAATTTGCTTGGGAGTAAATTTGTCTTTTAATCAATTCTAACTGCTAAGGAGTGTCAGTGCAATTTGCTTAAAAGAGTAAATTTGACTATATTTGATCAAAATCGAGAGGTCAATGTAAGTTACCTTTTTTATTTTTAGTCAAAAGTCATAATTTTTCTTCCAGTTGTCTTAATAAAAACTGAATATACTTCAAGACTCCGAACAATGTCAATCAAATTCAACCAATGAATTTAAGGAAGGAAAGTAGTTTCAATCCTGTTTATATACATAGATATTGTAATGAAACATATTGTTGGTAATAAATTCTTGCCCCAATCCTGTTTATATGCATTCTTCCTCATGAAAAATTGGTTTGTTTTGCTGAAGGCAGCAAGTCACAAAAATGGTTTTTTATATTTTTTTAATAACTTGATTTTTGGTCTAATTAAGACATGCCTCAACTAATTTTAAGATCTTGAGATTATTTAAGATCTTGAGA
Organism: Heliamphora exappendiculata; assembly: GCA_034768845.1. Classification (NCBI taxonomy): domain Eukaryota; kingdom Viridiplantae; phylum Streptophyta; class Magnoliopsida; order Ericales; family Sarraceniaceae; genus Heliamphora; species Heliamphora exappendiculata. Next base: position 23,980 of record JAOTRH010448697.1, on the reverse strand, counting down.
TTAACAACTGGACAAATCTTCAATAGCCCTAAAAAAATTTAAACTAATGAACTATTAAAGAACAAATCTGAAACCGAACCAATTAAGCTACCGTCAGCATTTTGCAAAATTGGGTTTGATTCCTATATCCACAAAACTTGTTTCATGTACAGTCAACTAAGTGTCTTTTATGGGAAATCATTTTTTTCTTCTGTCTTTTCTATTTTTTAATATATTAGTTTAAACTCGTTACTTTTTTATTTTCTAATGGGGATAGAAATCTAAAAAAATATATCCATTCGAATTAAAATTAATTTTTTTTACTAAAAGAAAAACAATGAAAGAGCCTTTCGTCATCTACACATTTCAAAGCGCTCTCGAATCCCTTTTAAATTAAAAAAATCATTTTCCTTGAAAGAATCCCTCTTTAAAAGTTGCCAAAATAACTCTCAAAATTAAAAATCATATAGTTAGTGTTGTAATTTGAACCCCTTTCCTCTCGAGTTTTTTGTTTGTTTTCTCGAGTTGCAAGAGAAATTTTTAGATTTAAGTAGATCTTCGAACTCTTCCATCATATCCTTTGCCCTTAGAGCTTTGTTTTGAACCTATTTGTATATTATTTGTTTTTGTTATTTTTTTTGTTATTATAAACTTATTTATTTATTTGCGAGAGAGAAAGAAGAAAACCCAAAAAATAAAGAGAAATGTTTGACAATAACTTTTAATTTTTTATTACTAATTTTAAATAAAAACTACAATTTATTTTAAACACTTATAATTTCTGCTACAAATTATAATTATTTTTTTTTATTTCAATTACAAATTATAATTTTTATCAAACACTAACAACTTCTGTTACAAGTTACAATTTATAAGTTATCAATTTCAACAATTATAAAAATTATCAAAATTACCTGAAGAAGCTGGTGATGGGGCAAAATGTTGATTGAAAGTAACAGGGAGAGGGAGAGATGGGAGGAAAAGGGAGTGTTAGTCAACTTATCATCTTGACCGTTGATTGAAAATAAAAGAATAACAACCCTTAGATTACCACATACCCATCACCATCGAGGTTCTAGGTTCTGGTAAATTGTACGATAGATTAAACACTTTCTTCTTCTTCTTCTTTTCTCTCTCTCTCCCTGTTTTTTTTTTAACCAAAAAATTCTTGTTCACAAAAACTAAACGAAAACAATTTTACAAATTTTTGTAAAGAAAAAAGAAAAAGAAAAAGAAAAATGGAAACAAATGACTCATAAGTTCATAAAATGGAAAGAAATGACTCATAAGTTCATAAGCTGTGCTGCAAAATGGGTGGCATCACTGGCTAAAATATATGGACATTTCAGTTAAGACATCAAAAACACACAATATTACAATTATACTCACCGGCCTACCTAAAAATCAGTTTCAGATAAGACATAAAAAGACATAGGCATCGAACCTGGGATTTCCAAGGGAGCCTCTCGAATGTATACATTATCCTGTGCTGTAATACCATAATAGACATTTTTCATTGCCAACTGTTCTGGAGCTAATTATTTCATTAGCCTTCATCGGCGATCAGCTACTCTCTTTATCTATTTCACTGGCAGTTTCTTCCCAGCAAACTAGTTTCTCAGCCATCGCTGGCGGGCTCGTGATCAATCGGGAATCTGTTCATTCGATTCAATGAAGTCAGCTTATGAGAATAAATTTCCGTACGGCATGTAGTTTAATCATGAAGCATTAACTGCAACACTATTGACATGTGTTTGTTGAAAGCTTACCACGGTATGTGATGACGTCAGAGACAAACCATCATGAGCCGGCATTCCAGATGAGTCTGTTGGCCGGTGAAACAGTAGGTGTGCTATGGACCGATCTATAGGGTTCGTGCCAGTTTCCACTTCCATAAATCCGTTGCAACTGAAATAATCATACGATTAAGAAAAACTCAAAAAAAGATAGCTGACCCTGTGATGCATTAGAGATTTTTAAGAACAATGATGGATCAAAACAATTAATGTTAGGCAACATGTGCATAAGATGATAATGTTTACATTAGGAATTGATACAATGAATAATTTTTGAAGAAAAACAACAATAATTAAGGAGAAGATGGGAGGAAAATTATTATTCCAAGAAGAATTACCACGTTCAAGGAAAATAAAGTTTACCACTAGCGCATGACATGATTTAGAATGACATTGCTTAAAGGACAAAGGAAGCTAGAAAAAAAGGATATCAATCTCGGGTACTTGGAAAAATCATGCTAGCTTATGATCTAAATGAAAGTAAGGTCAGAAAAGGAGAGAGACAGATAAGATTGTAACTACATCAATCAACGGTTGTTGAAGCCGATTTGACCAGTCATGATAAGGGTGCAACAATTGCTGCTTCGCGTGGTTGCCCAGGCGGAACAACCGTTTCTTGCCTGCTCTGGGGGCTAGCGATACAATCGACACCAAATAGTTGGCACCCATGCCTTTATTTTTATGAAAACTATAATGGTGCTTAACTAGGGTATTCAAGCTTCTACGCAATACTCTTTTTAAGTAAAGGTGGCGCAAATCAGTTTGGGTCGCCACTGATCAACTAAAGAAAGGAAATTGTAGCTATCAGGATTACAGCAGGCGGCCCTTCATAATTTGTGCAGGGACGTTATTGTTAGAAACCAGTCAATTTCAGTAGGTGAAATGGTTCAGACAGTAAGTAAACATATTCAAGCCTGATTTTCCAGGGTCATTAGGGCCAATTTTTTACTTTTTTCATAACCGAAGTGTCTCTTGCCCAGCCCAGCCCAATTGGGTACGAGTTACCTTGCATCTGAACAGCAGAGAACTAATATTGGGCGCTCTAAAGTTAACAACCGGGTAAACCTCCAGTGGCCCCAAGAGGATTCAAACTAGTAACCCCTTGAACACCAAGCTAGGGCCTTAACCTCAGGGTTGTCGCTGGGATCATTTATTTTTTGAACATTAGTAAACCACAGTGCAAAGGGCAAGTAGTGATTGCATACTCATTTGTTCCTTCAGCCATCAACCCTCCATCGGTGTCTCTATCATCTATGCTTCCGCCATTCAAATTTGCGTAATGATGTCTTTGTTCAGTGCTCCTAGCCAAGCGGTACAGACTATCCCTTATACATAGTTTTGTCCTTGTATCCAGCTGAAATGAAGCAGGTTCAGCTTGGTCAAATATTAAAAAGTGTAATTGAACCACAAAACATCCTGTGCAGATGTTAGAAATGTTGTTGGCATAAAAATTGAGCATTTTTGCAATCATTGTCATGTACTCCAACCCACACCCAGTTGCTTTCAGTTAAGACGAGCATAAAATGAAGAATAATATATCGTAAGCTGCAACATTTTTTTAATGAAACCTATTTATCAAAGCACGCATGAATGCTACAGCATGTCAGTTGCACTTCTTTTTCTTCTTAAGTAACGTGGCGATCGCATTCTTTATGCATTGCACCCTTGCATAAATACGACAGATAGGACGATTGCAATTCAATAATAAAATTACTGCCCCTCAGTTATTTATCAACCTACATGACTGTGCATACAAGTTGAAGTTCTAATACAAGGTGACCTGCATATGGGACCTTTATAGTTTCAGTAACATATGTAATAGTTACATCATGTTTGACGTGCATACAAGATAACATGCTATCAGTGACATGTTATCATAGCACATGCTCCCATATTTTTGGTAGAATTAGAGACTCTTAGTTACAGAGTTTCAAATTTTTTTACCTGTTCCATGACTTGTTGAAGCTGGTGAAAACTAGATGCTTCCAATGACATTTCATCCAACCCAGAACTCATACAAGAGCTTTCCTGTACATTTGAACAATCTAAATCTGCTGGAGTTTTAATGCTAACTCCGCCAACTTCATTGTGATTTTCAACTTCATTTTGAGAATCATGGGCACACTTTGAGACCGGAATTGGATCACAAGAGGCAGTGCTAACCACAAAATCCATACAGTTAGGGTTAATAGAAAATGTGGGATGAGATCCTTCTTGGTGACATAGATTTTCTCTTTTGTCATCCACCGTCATAGCAGGATACTCAAATGAATCATGAGAGGTTTCCATGGACTGTACTTGATTTGATGCGTAAGAACACTCTTTTGGGGAAAGAGCACTATGTGTTGAACTGACTGGAATTTGATCTGAAGAACAACGGTAGTCCAAATGCATGTAAGGAACATGGGCCTGCAAGTACCCAAAAGAATCATGTCCAATGTTTCCCTTTTGTTTCAGAATGAGTGGAGAGGTGAAAGCTTGACTAGATGAGTCCCCAGATGGAAGCTTTGTGCCTTTGAACTGTATGTTGCCAGTATGAAGGAACGAGCTGCCGTTTTCTAAGCATTGCTCCTTTCTTTTTCCTTCAGATTTGTTATGGTGTTTTGATGCCTCCTTATGAAATTTGATCTGCCATGTAACACCACATTTGAAAACTATAAACACTGTAGTTTCTGATTCTTGAAAGATTTCAAGGCTGGCCAATTTGTAAGACTTACCATGGATGAATTATACTAAACTATGTAGCATATAAAAATTAGGTTAAATGGATGTATAAGAATTTGGGAGAATGAACTGAATGGCCATGTAATATCACATTTGAAAATATGAACACTGTAAATTTCTGATTCTTGAAAGAATTCAGGCTGATCAATTTGTAAGACTTCAAATGGATGAATTATCTAAATTATGTATCATATCAAAGCCAGGTGAAATGGATGTATAAGCATTTTGAAGAATGAACTGAATGAGCCATTAATGTACAAAGGTTACGAAGAACAGAACTGTAATGCCTTCATCCCCAAACAGTGACAATATTATCCAAGTTGCTAAGGTTTGCGTCTTTAAAATCCGACAAAATTAGACATGGACTTTAAGCCTACTTATATAGTCCAGAAACTTTCTCTAGCTGGTGACATGGGAGTCTTTCCACTGCATTCACCTCACTTAAGATCACACATCCTTGAGGGCACAATGGTTCCCACCAGGTCGGGCCGGGTTAGGTTCACTAAAGAAGTATGGCACAGCATGGTGCATGTGCATGCACCGCGATGTAAGTCTCACTTTGATAGCATTTGTAACACCTCCATCCCAAATAGTAATGATATTGTCCACTTTGCCAAGGCTTAGAGATTTAAAACATGTTCTGAGCTTAAAATGTGTTGTTACTAGAAAGGAATATAAGCCAACATATATGGGCCAAGAACTTTCTCTAGCCAGGCGATATGGGATCCCTGATTATTACCAAATCAAGTGGAATGTGAATAACCATAAATGAAAGTCAAGCCGATATTTTTGTAGGCAAGGAAAAATTCTATTCCAATCAAGATTCTTGTGCATATTATATAGAAAGAAAATGAATTTTTTTGTAATACAATTTATTGTTCACCCACATACCATCCCATTGCTGTCATCTTCAGAGTGGTTTACACTCGAAATGTTGAATGTACAGCCCCATTAAACTCAACTCCCTCCACAAATAACATAGGAACTTACATTTATTTCGGTAAACAAATATTTGGGTAAACAAATCAAACAATATGTAGCACAGAGACATAAAATGCATTTGAGAGTACAATAGCTTCTGCAGACCTGCTCTTTAGGTGTAAACTCATCCTTTCTTTCTGAAATAGCATTAGAACCATCCATGAATGTAAAGTGACCAAGAGGATTAGGCTCAGCACCTCCTGATGCTCGAAAACAAGACTTATAGCTCACAGATGAACCGTACATGTTGGAATCATCGACTGAAAAGCATTTAGATGGTTCGTGTTGATCTGGTATTTTTTGAAATGGACTCGTCTCGAGATTAGAAAATCTGAAGGCTGACTTCAACACATCATCAGATCTTTCAATCACATGCGATGATGTCAACCAACTTAACTCCTCTTCATTGTCAATGACGCCAAGCCCAAATGTTGAATCACAGCTTCTGACAACACAAACAAATAGATAGACACATATAAACAACAATAGGGGATAGATAAGAAGCATCAAATTAAGGCAGGATTTAGAAATACCTAAACATCCTGTCAACATCCTCAAAGTTTCCAATATCAGGCCAACCATAGCATAAGAGGTCATTAGATTCTTTGTCCTCATGCTCATTATCTAAGAAGCTGAGATCATTGTCTGTTTGAGAAATGTCACCTAGAGAATAATGGTAGGAGTTACTATCAACCTCATTGCACCCCTCGCCAATGATACAATCATCAGCACAAAACTCAGTACCAATTGTATCTATGTTACTTCTTTTGAAACAATAGTTAGATATCTTTGTATTATCAGATGCCAAGCTTGTTGCTTCTTTGTTTGAGTCACCATCACGTGAAGCAGGAAACACTCCTTCAGGTGAGTGAGACCATGAATCCTTTTCCAACATTGTATCCCTTGTATTCTTCACAGGTTAAAAGGCTCCTTCCCCCTTTCCCTGACTAACATAGTTATTAGCAGTAGAATGGCCACCAGGCCCACCACCCTTACTTGAAATGCCAATTATTTCATGTCGAGATTTGTCACAGTTATCGCCCTGAAATGCACAATCCTCCGTTCATAACCAGGGTGAGGTACTGTATATCGTCACTCTGATTGAATTTATCCCAGACAATATCTTGAAGCTGGAACACCAGTTACAGAATCTTACCTGTTATGATTGCAGAGTTAAGTAATACTCAAAGTGCTTTGAACTAAATAAGAGTAATAACAAACTACGATCACTTCTGGATAATGACAATACATCCCAAATACAAAGGGTTTTAATTAAGATTGCAACTGTCATTTCACAGCACACTGTAGAAAATTCCAAAAACATAAACAAAAGTAAAATTATAAATTTTAACAAAACTAAATGCCAAAATTAAGTATAAAAATAAATTCAGGACTTTGAGATGTCGCGAGAAAGTAAGCTGAAGAAAAATTTAACATTATACAAACACTAAGACTCCTTGTGCAATTAACTACATCCACAGGGCAAGGAGTAGTTTTTGGGTTACTTTTTGTCTTTCTCATTTACGAAGGCAGTAAGTGTTATCCCTGTCTAACAAGAAAGAAACCAGTTAATGTAACCGGTTAAATCTCAAGAGCTTACATCCTTCCCTTGGAGACATTCTCAAAGGGAGACTAAAGGTGACCAAAGGATTTTTCCGTACTTGGCTCAAAGCCTCAAAATGAATGGCTTTTATAACAGCCATGACATAAGCTTAGCAAAGGTTACAAGTTGTATTTTGGAGACACAGAGAAAGACCACTAGAACTCCTTTGTTCCATGATGAGCCAAACCCAAAAATGATCCCACTTCTGTTTCCAGTTCCTGTTTGCACACTTCCAGTAGCTATTGCTTTTACATCCCCATTTGAACTCTTAACAGATTTCAGTTATGTGCATTGGCATAACATCCCACTTTGATGTGAAATAGCACGTCAATAAGATTCTTAGGTTCTCAAATAACACGGCATTGTATTGAATGGTCAACAGATAAACTTCACAATATTTAGTTACATTCTTGATCCAGGTGATTTACTTAATTAAAATGTTTGATCCATAATAGAATCAAATTCCATTCATTACTCATGTATCAAGGCACTTGCTAGAGATCCCTGACAATTAGGGCTTCGAAAGCTCAATTACATAATCATCTGGAGTTAATAGAGAAATTAGTAAGCAGAATGCACAAGCATAGTTGTTTAACCAAAAAAAAATTAATCTCCTTTGAAAGAGGAAATTCTTTAACGTATTAAGCGATTGTGGGCGGGATCTTTTGCCGTATTTCAGTACTTCGCCAGAAAATGACAATAGAGATAATCAAAATCAATAAAAACAAATTTTATTACTTTGATCGAAATGAGAACTGGTTACAAGATCTATAAACTACGAACAACTCCTAGAAAGAAAAAAAAAAGATAAGCTTTGTGCCGAGTTGAGTGTGTCCCTGACATTAAATACAATGATAGTATTTATAGATGTCTTTGAAAGTAATTGCTGACAACTTCTAATAACTGCTTCAGCATTCTGGGGTGCCACGCATCAATTGCAGCTTTCATCCGCCGATGTCACTTGTCAGGTTGCCAGTATGCATCTTACAACTGCCTTGATAATCGTGCAACTGCTTGCAGTTGCTTCACTATTGCAGACGATTATAAAAACGTGCATCACATCCTTATTGTCACGTTTGTGGACATTTCTTGGATCAGTTAGACCTACCACGTGGACTTTTTCTTGGACAAGTGACATCGCATGATGTTATCTTTGCAAATTAATAAATGGATGTCACCGACAAATATTCGATGGAACTTACTCGACGGGCCTTAAAAGCGCCTTTAAGTGAGATTCATATTTTAAGCCTTTATAAAATGTATGCTATTAAATGGGCAATAATTTCTCGACAGGAAATTATAAAATATGGTGTAAACAATGCCCCCTTATTAATTGGGTTTAAGCCCTTAACCTAATTAATGAATCCTCATTTAACGGCTCTTAATGATTAAAAAGAAAAAACGACAGCATTTATAGCAGATTTTAAAAAAGGCATGTCTTTTGAATAGACGCGCGTAGAATCCTTAAAGCCATTTTTCCACTTTGTGTCTGTAATTTCTTATGTGTTGAAACCCTCAAACTTCTTCTGCTATGGCTCCCAGAAAAAAACCTCAAACCCTCATCTGGGGCTTCTGTCACTAGAAGATTTTTGCAAGGGAATCACGAAATTTTGATTTCAAGCCTTAATTCCAGTTCGCATTACATTCTGGGTCCTATCTCTGAACCATAAATACATGACTCTTTCTCGACTAGTTATCCTTTGGCTCCTAATGAGTTTTTTCTCTTACATTGTCCTCATTTGAATTGGACAACATGTGAAGGATTAGCGCCTCTTCGAACTTGGATAAACTCAAAATCTGATTGATGTAATTAGGAATCACGAATGACACCTTATCTTGGGGGGCAATGGGATATGCTAGGAATTAGGGAGACCATTATGCTTTCTACCCATCCACTGGATATGAATAAGTGGATCATTAGCGCTGCGGCTTATTTTTTGTCAACCTCTTGTAATGCCATACTCCTTCCCTGTGAACTGATGTCGCCCACTATTTTGAATGTGGTTCATCTCACTGGCCTTCCTTCAACAGGCCTTGAGGTCAATGCTTTACTAACCCCAGCAGCCATTGGTGAAGAATATTTAAAATCTTCTGGCATGGGATATTCTGAACTCTTGAAAAATTATGATGTCCCTTCAGTGGTTTTTTCTTCCTTCAAAGAGGTAGTCTTATTCTACCTTTTCTGGCTTTGTAGATTTCTCTTTGATCCAAGAAACGGAAAGTCATCTTTCCTAAGGAGAAAATAGTTCAATCAAAGTTCAAGCAGCCTTAGATGACATAGGCCAATCGCAATTTAAGTTCAAGACCTTGGCAATGGAATGGGACTTGTTTAAATCCTCTTTTCTTATATAATTTTTTGTACAAACAGAACTTTTGTAATTTCCATCAATGAAGAAATCCAGTTTTTGGTTAGTGTTCTTTCATTTATTCCTACATAGTTGGATAATATTTCTTTAGGGACTTTCCATTGATAGATCTTTTGTGCGGTTGCCCATTGAGAGATTCTAAATGGTATGCTTCTTTTGACAATACTTTAAATATTCGAAAAGGCCCTTCTCAATTTGGTGACCATTTACCAAATTCTGGGTCTTTTATTCTTAAAGGCAATATAGTTTTTCAAACTAAATCTCCTTCTCAAAATACTTTATTCTTGACCTTTTTCTTGAAAGCCTTTTCAATATTCTTTTTCTGGGCTTGAATGCAAGTCAAAGCTTGTAACCTATTTTCTTCAAGATCTTCAGATTCTACACCCATTGCCTCACAATATTGACTCGAAGGAAAATTTTCATGTTGAATTAGTCTAAGTGATCAAACAGTTACTTCCATCGGTAATACGGCTACGTATCCATATACCAATTCAAAAGGGGTAGTCTGAGTACTATCCCTTTTGAAAGTTCGATATGCCCACATTACTTCTGAAAGCAACTCATGCCACTTTTTGGGGTTATCTGCAATGACTTTCGATAGAGTCATTTTAATAATCTTATTAGTAGCTTCAGTTTGCCCATTTGCTTGAGCATAATATGGGGTTGAATTTACTATTTGAATCCCATATTCCTGAGCAAGCTTTTTAATTTCGCTTCCATTAAAAATAGTCTCTTGGTCTATAGTTATTGACTATGGTAATCCGTATCGATGGACTATGTGTTCTTTTATAAATTGTATAACACTCTTCTCTGTCACGTTTTTCATGAGAATTGCTTCAGCCCATTTTGTAAAATAATCCGTAGCCACCAAAATATAATCATGTTGTTATGAGGACGGTGGATGAATTTGACCTATCAAATCCATTGCCATTCCTCTAAGTGGCCAAGGTTTTACAATCGAATGCAATTGTAAAGCTGGAACTCTCTGGATAGGTCCATGCTTTTGACATTCTTGACCTCCTTTGGCATAAGATATGCAATCTTTTCTAATAGATGGCCAATAATATTCATATATTCTAATTAGCCATCTCATTTTTTCTCCAGCCTAATGAGCTCCACAAATTCCTTCGTGTACTTCAGCCATTACTTTTATAGCCTTGAATTGGCTAATACATAAGAGTAATAGCCCATCTGAAGACCTTCGAAATAAACCATCCTCTATTAGTATATATTATATAATTAACTGATCTAAATCTTATGGTTCTATCAATGGTGATTGAAAGGTCCTATAAGATTTTCTTTATTTCAGTTCTCCAATCATTTTCCACTAAATCATTATAAAAAATCTCTATAGGGGTTATTTTATTTTGCAATGACCATTCTCTTTTCTGTATTTTTATCAAATTTTCATTTTTCCCCCTTTGGGATCTTAACCCCAGAAGCTAATTATGCCATTTCATTGGCATCACTGTTATTTAATTTGAATACATGTTCAAATTGAATTTCCACAAAGTTCGTTATTAACCTTTTTACTTTGTCTAGGTATTCACCTAGAACATAATTATGGCATTGATAGCTTCTTGTCACCCGCCGAATAACTAATTGAGAATCTCCAGTAACTTTCAAATGAGTTATTTGAAATTCTAAGACTAATTCCAATCCTATAATCAAGGCTTCATATTCAACTTGATTATTCGAAAGGATTAGTTCTTCGTTCAACTAAAAAGCAAACTGATACATTATTCTAGTGGGTGAAACGAGGACTACGCTTGCTCCCACTCCTTGACCAATTTTTGATCCATCGAACATCATTCTCCAGAAGATCTATAAGAAATTTATCTCGAACAAGTCTTTTTCTAACAATATGTTCGGATGATCTACTAAAAAGTCAGCTAAAGCTTGACCTTTTACAGCCTTTTGAGGTACATGCACAAAGTTATACTCTATTAAAGCCAGGATCCATTTTCCTTGCTTGCCCTTTAATATAGGTTTAGACAACATGTATTTAATAACATCTGTCCGGGCAATGACGTACACTATTGACGGTAACAAATAATGTCTTAATTTTACTGTTGAAAAATATAAGGCTAAACAGAGTTTCTCAACTGAAGTGTACCTAATTTCAGTGTCATGTAATTTCCTACTTAAATAATGCACTGCTTGCTCATGACCTTGCTCATTATTTTGTGCCAACAAATTACTTATTGACTGCTCATTGGTAGATATATATAATTTCAAAGGTTGATCTGAAGTTGATGGCATTAACACTGGTGGTTTGCTTAGATACATCTTCAATTTCTCAAATGCTTCTTGATGTTCATTCTCTCACTTAAAATTGGCTCTCTTTTAATTTTATTAAAGGCGAGAATGCTAATATTTTTCCTACTATGTTTGATATAAACCTTCTTAGAAAATTTATTTGTCCTAAGAAACGTTGGAGTTCTTTCTTGGTCGACGGTGGCTTCGCGTCTAAAATAGCTTTAGCCTTATTTCGATTAATTTCTATTCCTTTTTTATGTACCAAAAATCCTATGAAATTGCCTGCTGATATTCCAAAGGCACATTTTAGTGGGTTCATTTTAAGCTGATGATGTCTCATTCTTTCGAATACTTTTTGAAGGTATTCTAAATGCATATTTTGATAATCTGATTTTACCATGACAACATCTATGTATACTTCCATAATTTTTTCTACGAAATCATGAAAAATCGTGTTCATTGCTCTTTGATAGGTTGCTTTGGCATTTTTCAATTCAAATGGCATAACAACCCATTCATAGGTTCCTAAAACCCCAGGACAACGAAATGTCATTTTATGGGTATCATCTGATGCAATGAAAATCTGATTATATCCTGCATGCCCGTCCATAAAAGATACGATCTCATTCCTGACTGCTGAATCTACTAATAAATCAGCTATAGGCATTGGATATTCATCTTTTGGGCTTGCCGTATTCAGATTTCGATAATTGATACAAACTCTTATGTTCCATTCTTTTCATCACAGGAACGACATTAGATAACCATTCAATATATCTGGTAGTTCTAATGAAACCTGCTTTAAGTCTTTTGATCTCCTCCGTAATTAAGAGGACTACTTCGTTACTCATTCTTCGTGAAGGTTATTTATGAGGTACAAAATTAGGTTTGATAGGTAATCTATCTTTCATGAGATTCCTATCTAAACCTGGCATTTTTCTTACCTCCATGCAAAACAATCCTTATACTCATTAAGGAGACTCCCCAGTCTACTTTTCATTTCATTACTCAAACTGGAACTTACATAAATAGATCTTGGATCCTAACATGATCCTAAGTTAACCTCTTCTAACCTATCCTGCACTTCTATATTTACATCGTCTAATTTTACAGTTGCAGCTGTAAGTTCTTTTATTAAAAAACCCTCCCAATTGTTAGGATTTTCATCTAAGACACTTCGCCCAATTGCAGGGAGAGGAATTTTCTTTGTACAATCTTCTTTCGAGGAAGAGCGCATGGAGTCTTTTAAAAGTAGACTCTATTGCTTCTTTCTCTGTCAAGCTCCCTTCCATCGATCTCCTATCCGCATCTTAGACTTCCATCGGCATTATCTCCAATCTACTTAACAGGCCTCTTCAGGATGCTAGGTCTTGGGAAGTTCTGACTTGCTTCTTGCAGTTTTTCTCGCATTACTCGTACTATTTGTTCTCCAGATATTGTTGAACTGTGAGTTGTTTCTGCTGTAGTTATCATGCTTCTTTCGAAGTTATACAAATGAGCTTCCACATTGTTAGCTTCAGCCTAAAGAGGATTCCAATCAGCCCAGCAAATTTTCATTTCTTTTCTACCTTCATCGTCTTTCTGGGTCAGAAAGATTACAGCTTGATGCAACGAAGATGGGACACATCCGTTTGCATGTATCCAGTCTTGTCCTAGCAACATGTTGTAATTTGAGAACGAATCAACCACGAAAAACATAGTATTCATCTTTTTGCTCCCAATCATTAGTTTTAATGCCAGGACTCCTCATGTCGATGAGGCTCCTCCAGCGAAATTGCTCACAGTAACTTTTGTTACTATCATGTCATTTTCTGTCTTGTTAAGGATTCTCAACATCTTCAAAGGTAGAATGTTCACCATTACCCCATTATCAATCAAAACCCTGTCGATGGGCTTTCCACAAACAACAGCAGTGATATATAGTGGTTTTAGATGCCTTATCAAGGCTTCCTCTGGTGCTTGTATAACCACCTGTGATTCCCCCGAGAGATCTTTCTTGATGCCTATTGTTTGTGATAAAGGCATCTTGTCAGCCGTATTTCCTATTCGGACAACAGCCTCTAATTCATCTTCGACATCTCCATCAAGATGAACAGTCTGATTTGACTTGGCTTGGAATGTTTTTGGTAAGATTAAAATCATGTTGCAATCTAAATTGGGTGTGATTGACCCAAACTGTAGAGTTGCAAACTTTTCCCCCAAATCTCCTGACTCACTTAAATCCTGTTCCTGGTCATTACGGTCTTGCATTACATTTTTCTCCTGAACTTCCTCCATATCTGATACCCTAACTGAATCATCATCAGCCAATAATAACTTCTTCATTTCTTCAATTTTTCTGGCTAATACCTATTTCAACGGAGCTCCTTGCCTCGCAGCCTTCTGATTAGGCTAAACATTGTTATCATACTTCACATGCTTGATCCCATCCCGGGTCCATACCATATTTGGCACTAGGTGCGAAAGTGGACTGTTTGGGTAATCTGGGTGCCTGTCTGGCAACGTCCTAGCCGCGAATTTTCTTTATAGTCTTCGCTTTTGTGTGGTGGTTGCCAGAGTATACCAATTTTCTGCGGTGCTGTAACCTTTCCCATTAATTAGTAGGTACAATTGAAGGTCTTATCATCCTCCTTAATCCTTCCATCGGTCTTCCCCTTCAAGAACCTCGCCAAGGGGCTAGCCTTTCTCGAGGCCATTGTTCGATTCTCCTGAAGTATTGTTTGAACTCTTGTGTTTCTGGAAGAGCCGGTATCACTAGCCTTCCATTCATCAAGAATGGACCATCATCTGCCCCATACATCTGTATCTCACATGGGCTAAAAATTCCAAGATCCAACCCTTCGTAGATTAACTTGGCTCCATTACATATTTGCAAATCACCTCCTCCCATCGTATTGAAACGAAGGGCTGCTTATGAGAAACACGTTTTCATCTCTTTTTCAGTTATCTCAATTTCAGCCTCTTGTCCCTTCGACATCTGATGCATAAATACTTTTGCTCTGCATGATCATGCATTTTTGTCTTTCCTTTATCAGGCTTGGCAGGTTTTTCTTGATGTGCAAATTTATCTTGTGCGAACTTATCATGAACAATTACATTCGGTAGCTTTCTCACTACCTTTTCTAGGTCTACTGCAATCATGTTAATGCTTATCATTTCTAGAAATAGATCATTGTCCACCTCCATGACTTTTCCTTTAAGCATACTGTAACATCCCCTTCTGAATCAAATCTTGTACCACGTTTCGAAAAGTCACACAATTGTTAGTCGAATGTCTAAATGACTTATGCTATTTGCAATATTCTTTCCCCCTTCTATCTTTGTCAGGTGGGATTGAATGGCCATTCGATAAAATAAGAAACCTTTGTCTCATCAATTCATCGAACAATTCATCTGCTTTTGACAAGTCAAAAGAATACTGTCGAAGATTTGAAGGCCGGTTCCTCTTGTTTGGCTATGTTAATGGCATGTTTACAGGCTTATCAACTTTTTGCAGGGTATTACACACAATTGGTGTTTTACCAATTACCTGAGCCACATCAATCTTAACATCTCTTTCGACTTCTTGATAACAGGTCCCTAGGTAAGTTGATTTTTTTGCATTTTTTCTCTCAACAATCCTTCATACCTAGTGGCTCTTGAAAATAGTTCAAACAAATCCTTAAACTCCATTCCTTCGAACTTCTTCCTAAGTTCGAAATCGAGCCCATTTTGGGCTAGTTTTACCAGCTCTGTTTCAGGTAAATAGATATAGCACCTATTTCTCATTCTTTCAAACTTACTAATAAATTGCTCAGCGGACTCCATGGAACTTTGTTTTAACTTGGCTAAGTCAACCATTGTAACTCCTGGCTCAGTTCTAAAGAACTGGGCAGGGAACTGGGTTTCCATGTCCTGCCAAATTTGAACAGAGTTTAGAGGTAAATTAATAAACCAAGTGAACAATATTTTAGTTAAGGAATGTGAGAACAATCTCAACTTCCAAAAATCACTATTTCCTACATCTCCACACTGTAGAGTAAATCTACCAATATGTTCGATGGTAGACTGACTCTCTTCTCTTGAAAATAGAGTAAATTCAGGAATTTTGAAATTTCAAGGAAAACCTAAATTATTGACCCAATGTGGGTAAATTTTTTGAAACATAGGCCTTTCAATCCTTCGAAAGGCTGGTTCGTATAAATCTTAAACAATCTCAGCAATTTGCTCTCTGTTAACCATAAATTGCTGCCCGATCATGGGGTTAACATTCATTGGTTCAATTCGTTCCATCCTAACTTGTTCCACAACTGGAAGAGGATGACCAAAAGGGTCTACCATAGGTGGAATTGGCTGCATTCCTACTGTTGGTCTCCTAACATTAGGCCTATAATAAATAGATTCAGGTTCTTGATGGCCATGCTCGTAAACTGGGTTATAATATGGTCCTGGCCCTTGAGAAATTTTAGGCTCAAAGATAATGTTATAACATACCTGTTGATGTGTCCAACACTAGGGCCTGTCGATGGCCCTTGATTTTCTGTCTGCAACCTAGCCAATGGCATGTTAGCGCTTGCCATTTCATTCAACGTACATCCTACAGGTGCTGCCATTGAATCAGGTCCATTCACCACTTTCTTCATAGTTATCACGAACTCTTGCTCATCTATATTTGAGTTGTTGAATACTTTAGCCACCCATGGGTTACCGAGCACTTCATACGCTTTTTTTCTTTTTTACACGGAGAGCCTTTCTAGACTCTTGGACTGACCATTTAGACCGTTCATTTGGTTCAAGTCGTTTGCATTGTTAGTAATCTCTGTAGAGGTTACACCTTCCTGTACTGCCTTATCCTTGTTGCGAGTTTGCACCATATTTCTTTACTTAGTACAATGCCCCACTGGACGTGCCAAAATTTGTTTAACCAAAAACACATTAATCTCTTTCGAAAGAGAAAATTCTTCAACGTATCAAGCGATTGTGTGCGGGGTCCTTTTCCGTACTTCAAGACTTTGCCAGAAGATGATAACAAAAATAATCAAAAGCAATAAAAATAAATTTTATTACTTTGACCAAAATGGGAACTGGTTACAAGATCTACAAACTACGAACTACTCCTAGAAAGAAAAGAAAAAGATAGGTTTTGTGCCGAGTTGAGTATGTCCCTGACATTAAATATAATGATAGTATTTGTAAATGTCTTTGAAAGTAACTGCTGACAACTTCCAATAACTGCCTCAGCATACTGGGGTGCCACGTGTTAATTGCAATTTTCATCCATCGATGCCACTTGTCAAGTTGCCAGTATACATCTTGCAACTACCTTGATAATCGTGCAACAAGTAGTTGCTTCGCTATTGCTAGCGGTTATAAAAACATGCATTACATCCTTATTGTCACGTTTGTAGACATTTCTTGAATCATCCAGATCTGTCACGTGGATTTTTTCTTGGATAAGTGACATCGCATGATGTTGCCTTTGCAAATTAATAAATGGATGTCACTAACAAATATTCTATGGAACTTACTCGACAGGTCTTAAAAGCGTTTTTAAGTGAGATTCATATTTTAAGCCTTTATAAAATGTAGGCTATTAAATGGACAATATTTCCTCGACAGGAAATTATAAAATATAGTATAAACAATAGCACATACCAACTTCTAATGATTTACTTGGCTTCATATAGCAGTCTAGGCTAGGAACCAATTTGTAAAGCAAAATAATGGAGTTCTGTAAATATAAAATATACATGTTAACCATTCCATCTTCTAAAATACTTGAAATCATTGTTCTCACAAATCTTTTCTAACATTAAGCATGCAAGACTCAAATGGGAAGACAAATACATTAATCACATTTTTTTTTGCAAGTAACTTAATCACATATTTATGAATCCCTTCTTCTACTTGGATGGCTAATAATTCATATACAGTCAAGAAACAATAAGTTGAAGGAAATTATCTGGGTGCTTCAAATACAATAAATGAACCTATTCAAAATGTATACATGAATAATATTATACTGACTATGCTTCCCGTACTATTAATCAGTTGCCTGACGAGATTTTAAAAACAGGCTGAAAAATAGGTAACAATGATCAAAAGAGACTCCTTGTCTTTTCTGCTAATAGGAAAAAGATTCTTACTCCTACGTACACAAGTCAGAAATTCCTCCAATTTTCTCTATCCAGCACTAAAAACACATCCACTTGCCTGATAAGATGTCATAATTAAAACACAAATCCTCCCTTCAGCTCTCGTTCATCAATTCAATAAAAGCAACAAGCAAACTAAAATAATTAGAAATCAATAGTGGCCATCTCTTCTCCACTAATATTACAACCACCCAAACTACCCTCACTCCACCCCCACCAACAGCGTTTTGTTACCGAGAAAGCAAAGGAAAATATGCTGAAAATTGAAATTTTAATAAACTAAAGTAAATCAAATAGTCAATCAAGCTCAGTTCAAATAGTAAACCAAAATTCAATCAAAGCAACAAGCAAACTAAAACAATTAGAAATCAATAGTGGCCATCTCGTCTCCACTAATCTTACAACCACCCAAACTACCCTCACCCCGCCCCCACCGGTTACAGAGAAAGCGAAGGAAAATATGGAAAATCAAAATTTCCATAAACTCGAGTAAATCAAATAGCCAATCAAGATCAAGCTCACTGCAGAGAAAATCCCGATACTCAAAATCACGTTCTTTCTATTTTCCTCCACGGCTTCCCGGCAGCCAAACAAAGCACGAATGAAATCAAAAACAGCAAATTTATCAAAAGTGCAAAGTAAAGTACAAAACAACATCTTGTTCCATTTACGCAGTAACAACCAACTAAAAACACGAGCTTCGAGCCAAAAACATCATTTCTAGTAAGATCATGTCGGGAAAACTCACCGGAAAACCGAGATCTCGCCGGATAATCACGAACTCTGCCGAAAACCGAAGGCTTCAAATTTGAACAGAAACCCTAATTCGGATGCTTTGGAGAGAGATGAAGTGGGTTCTAAAGAACGGAGAGAGCTTTGTGGAGAATTCGTTATATTATTTTATTATTATTTTCTTAAATCTGAATAAAAGGATGGATCACGCGTGGGGAGACACGTGGCGAGGAAATCAAGACAGCGACGGGAAAAGACGATGGGTATCAGAATTCGTGGACGAGAGGGCGGGTCGAGATCCGATCACTTTCAGCGATTTCATTGGTCCACGTAAGCGTTGGAGTGGTGGATTGCTGACCCGTGGATCTGGGCTCAATTGGGCCCAACCCGGTGGTGGAGTGCGCACTTGGTGCTGCGTAGCAACTGTTATAGATTTGCGGATAAGGGACGGATTGGCTATTACCTTAAAATTTAATTTTTTAAATTTTTAATTAAAAAAATAAATTTAGTTCAAAGTGGTTTGATCGGTAATTTACCTTTTAAATTAATTTTTTTAAAGTTAATTATTTGCGTACAAAGTTAACATTTTACTTTTTGTTCAAATTGAATAATTTTGTCATTCTATATATTTAATATTAACAATTATACGGAATTGACAGTGATAGTAAATAAGTTATAAATATGAAATATTATTTTTTTTAAAGGTGGTTAGAATTTGTATAGAATATTTTTTAGGAGTTTATGTTTTGATTTGATTTTTTTATTTTTAATTTTTTTTTTATTTTTTTACCAAACGAATTATATTGGCTGTTTCACATTTTTAGACAAAAAAAAAAAAAAAGACTAGAATTGTCAAATGGGCCTAAATGTAGAATTAAAAGCTACATTTTTTAAAGCTATTTTTTTTATTTTTTGGTTAAAAATTTTGTTTAAAGTGAAAGTACGTCATTTGCTTAATTAGATTTTGAGTAAAAAAAATTCAGAATTAATTAATTGGAGAAAAGTTAGTTTTTTATTTTATTTAAATTGGATAATACTTGTCTTTTTATATACTTAATTATAATGGTTAATATGTAGTTGATAGTTATAGTAATAAATGAGTTTATATTTTCAGGTTTTGAATGGAGTTGAATTTAGAATATTTAAAAAAATAATATTTGATTTATTTATTTTTAAAAAATTTAAACAGTCAGTAGCACTAAAAAACCAAAAAGCTTTTCTACAATATTTTTAAAAATTAATGTTGCTCGACTCATGAAACTTAATTATATTAAATTCTACTTATTCCTTTTCCCAGCATTAACCAAATCAAAAGAATAATTAAGTACTTAACCAACAAAAACCAAACACAACAAAAGAAATTTTAAAAGAAAAAAAATGCAAAAATGTAGAGCTTTGACTCAACTAAGCTTTATTAAGGCCTAAGATGGAAAATGGCTTTAAGTTGGTTTAAAATTAAGTTTTTTTTATTTTTTTGCTTAAAATTTAAAAAATTAAAAAGTGTTTTTTTTCAACTCAAAAGCTTTTAGACTTCGTTTGGTACGCATAAATTGTTGGGCTATGTCTTATATTTTACGGACTCATATAATTGGTAATTTATTTACATATATTTAAGCTGAACTAGAGTCATGAATTCATAAAGAATCTAATACATGTAGGATTTTCTAATTATATGGGACTACAATTTTTAGAATTTGCCTATAAATAGGACTATATAATTCTAATTTTTCGTGTGGAGAGAAAATCAAATGGGATAGAGATATAGGGAGAGATAAAAAAATACTGAAGGCACATGAATAACATTTGAGAGGAGAAACGAGGTTTGTTTTAGAACTCGGGTTGTGGGTGTCAAGTTTTGGAGCGTTTTTGATCTCGAATTTGTACATTCTATAGTTATAGTTGATTGTTTCTCTCACCAGTAGATGTAGGCAGGTTGTACTGAATTACGTATATCGTTGTGTATTTTTTTTTTGTATGTGCAATAATTTTTACTTTCGTTTACGCTCATTAATTAATATTCAAATCCCAATAAGTGGTATTAGAGCGAACGATGGACAATTTGATGCCGTGGTGGGTGTTCAGAGTAAGGTATTACTTTTATTTTTGGTTTGATATAAATAAAAAATTAATTTGCACAAGAAAAAAAAAAAAAAAAAAAAAGGTGGCAACAACGGGCGGCACTGTTTTTCGATAGAGTATTTTTTTTCCTGAAACCAAGCAGCAATTTTTGTTTGAAACGGAGCAACAGTTTTTCATCACCTGGGCTTGATTTGGATTTGCGCAGAAATCAATAAAATCAAGATTCGAGCACATCTCGTTGAAGATTAAAACACACCGTTCGTTGAAAATTTGGAAAACTATTTTGGGATTTGAATTGATCTTTAAAGAGCTTTTATCCAGCCCAGCGTGGCACGAAAGGTTTGAGATCGACGGTTTATAATTGTTTTGCTATATTAGATCGTATATATAGTGAAATAATTAAAAGAAAATGTGTCTTCTAAGGTTTTTTTTCAGCGCTGCAGATTCTTTGATACGGTTAGATTTTTTAGATTTTGAATTATTTAATGGGATTGGACAGATCGACTTAGATTGGGATTGATCGGGCGAAATCAAAGGTGATCGGGGGCAATCGAGTTTGATTGTGAGTGATCAGAGGTATTCAGGAGCAATCTGATTCAATTAATGGTGAAAGATTAATCATCAATGGATGCAGTTGGGATTTAAGCTGCAAGTGGAGTCAAGTCATATTGCGATTTCCTGATTCGACAAACGATTAGCAATCGGGACACCTCGACAAATAGGTGTCGGACATCTCGGTGTGTAGGTGTGGGCCATGCTGGTTTGAGTGTGGCGAATTAACGACCATGGCAAAATCGACATCGACACTGCTTATCTTTAGGGTGGTTTGTAGAATTCAAGTTAATGTGGAGATCAATGGGCTATGTCTTGTGTTATGCGGACTCATATAATTAGTATTTTATTTACATGTATTTGGGCTGAGCTGGAGTCATGAATCCATAAAGAGTCTAATACATGTAGGATTTTATAATTATATGTAGTTAGAATTTTTAGAGTTTACCTATAAATAGAACTTTATAATTCTAGTTTTTCGTGTGGAGAGAAAAATCAAATGGAGTAGAGATGTAGGGAGAGATGAAAAAATACTGGGGACACGAGAATAACTTTTAAGCGAGAAAACATGGTTTGTTTCATGGCTCGGGTTATGAATTTCGAGTTTTGTGGTATTTTTGATATCGGGTTTGTACATTTTACAGTTATAGTTAATTGTTTATCTCATCCGTGAATATAGGCAGGTTGTGCTGAACCACATATATCGTTGGGTATTTTTCTTTGGTATGTGTAATAATTTTTAATTTCGTTTGCGTTCAGAAATTGGTGTTCAAATTCTAACATAAATAGAATAATGTAAAAATAAAATTGAAGTAAGAATGAATAAAATGCCCATTCTCTTGGTATGTCTAGTTAATGGAATAGAATAAAATGTAACAAATTTAACAACTGATGACTAATTTTCAAATATTAATAAATATATTAAAATTTCATCTATGATGAAATTAATAAATTAATAAATTATTTAATATTTTTTCATTAAAAAATATTATTATTATTATTATTATTAAATCGTTTAATATTTGGTCATTTAAAAAAAAGGAAGAAAATGATTCAGATTATACTATTCTCAGTAATGTATGATCAATATAACGGGTTAAAATAATTCTCATAAGCGTTATTATTATTATTTTTAATGGTGAAATGTTAAACCGGAAAAAAATGAACAAAAAAAACAGAAAGAAATTGATTCAGATTATTCCATATATATATATATATATATACTAGCATAAACTCGTGCTATGCACGGTTTACTGTAGAATAATATTTTTAAAATATACTTTTATATTTATATGTCTAATAAAAATATTCAAATTCTTTTTTTTTTTTCACACATTGTTAGTTACAATAACTTCAACCTAAAATTATGCTCTAAAAAATTATATTTTATTGAGTTTATATTCATTTGATTTAGTGCTTAATCTATTTTTAGTACGTGTATACTTCAATAAACTTAATTTTTTTTTAGTTTTTACTAATTGAGTATGCTTTGATTATATGTATTGTTTATTTATATATTTTTTTCAAAAATAATATTGAAAATAGTTTGTACGTGCATAGCTAAAGGTGAATTCTATTCGTAATTATGTATCATTAATCCTTTGTGTTTTTTCAAATAATTATTTAGTAATTTTCTCATTGAAACCATTTAAAAAAATTCACAAATAATGGTGTCAACCAAATATCCAAAAATAATATTAAAAACATTTATATATATATTGGATTATGAGGAGGTCCATAAAGAAAGAAAATTTTCTTAAATTATAAAATAAATTATTTGATAGATTTTTAAAATAATTTTAAAATATTTGAATTAATAGTTGGCCAATAGGATAATAAATTGCTTAGTTTGTTTGAAAATGCAACTAAAATGTTTAAAATTCAACTTAAAAAATGAAAAGAGTAATTATAATGTTAGAATTAAAAAAACATATTTACCTTTTCTTTTAAAATTAGATCCATCTTATTTTAACACTTCATACTAATTTTCTTTTTTTATGTTGAAAAAATTATGAAGTCTAGAAAAGATTAATTGGAACTATGGAGTTAAAAACCAAACTTTTTTTGATTCATATAATAGTATAATGAGATAAACAGTTTTTAACTAATTGTTAGTAAACATATTTTAATTGTAAATTTTAAAAGGATTGAAATAGAAATTTGAGCCAATCATATTGTGTCAATTATTTTGTTTAATATAGTTTAAAATGATAGTAATAGGAATTAATTAAAGATAAGATTATGTTATTTTTAAATTTTTTAAAAATAAAATAATTTTTTTACGCTAATCAAATGATGTCATTTAATATTTTTCAAATGTAATTTAAGTCGTAGTAATTTGTTCCGACTAAAATATGATTATATTAATTTCAGATTTTAAGAATATTGGACTTAAAATTTCGACTAATTAAAAAAATCTTATAAAAAATCTCTTTTAGAAAAATCACCAAGAAAATCTTGGGTGCAATATTATGAGAAGTAATGAATATTACAAAAAACTATCATTCTCTCTCTTTCTCATAAGAGATTCTAAATTCCATTTTTTTTATTCCAAAAAAGGTATTTTATATTTAAATTTTAAATTTTAAATATTTGATTTTAAATCTATTAGCCAATCACATATTTTATAAATAATTCTTAACTCAGAATTATGTTGGGAGAATTTCTAACGCCGACATAAAATACATACTCGGGGATCCAGAAAATACATCTTTATTAAACTTTCAACAAATTACATAAATCTGAAATTTACAGAGAATGAAATAACATGAATAA
>JAOTRH010448666.1:0-31037 GCA_034768845.1 Heliamphora exappendiculata | reverse complement strand
AGGTTTTAAGAATTCGATGTTCGAGCTCGATGTGTTAGTACACTTGGAGTGTATTGAGCGGGATCAACGGGATGATCGATTCTGTACTGACTACATGAATTGATCCACAACCTGTATTATCATGTATTGCA
The DNA here is from genome assembly GCA_034768845.1 of Heliamphora exappendiculata. Classification (NCBI taxonomy): domain Eukaryota; kingdom Viridiplantae; phylum Streptophyta; class Magnoliopsida; order Ericales; family Sarraceniaceae; genus Heliamphora; species Heliamphora exappendiculata. The sequence goes on along the minus strand of JAOTRH010448666.1, from coordinate 30,906 downwards.
CGAACTCTTAATCCCAAAGTGATTCATTAATTGTGTTCAGATAATATTCAGTACTTTGAGTCATCAATGGTTGAGATTTTTTCCATAAGATCAACAATACTGATGAGTTGGGTACTGGCATTGTTTGTCCGATGATTGATAATCAGCTGACGGAAACCACGTACGATTTAGGTTGAGGAGTTCCCCCTTGTGTGTTTTGCTTATAGGTTTGATTATACTAAACCTGTATAGTGGGTCTTCAAATCCAGAATATCAAAAGGTTAAGCGGCGCAACTGCGAGAAAAAGAGAATAATTAAATCGGGTTGTCAGTAACATAATTTATTTATCGGGAATCCATATGTTAAACGTTAGGAGAATTCAGCACATTTGATAATTGAAAACTCAAGATATAATTTGAGTTTGGGCTAGGAGTTCAATCAGGACCTTTAGTGGAATAAGTTCTAGTTTGTGCGAGAAAGGATCTAACTCGGAGACAGAGTTAGGGATATTCGATTTTCTCGTATGGTTAGCCTGAGTCTTATACTTCCTCGTGATCCCTCACGTAACCCACTACATGTATGGATATTTTTTTTATTGATTTCGGTTATTATTTAATTTAATTAGAATACCGGCTTTGCCGCCGGGGACATTCAGGAATTAAATTAAATAATGAGGGGCGTTTTTGGTTTTTAGCACACCTAGGAATTTCTCCCTAAGTGGCCAGCCCTAATAAGAGGGTGGACATTTGATTTTATGGAAGATATATATATTTCTTCCTTAGTTTTAGAGAAGAAAATATATATTCTTATATTTATCTTTGATATATGTAGAAATATATCATAAGGAGGCTTTTTATATAAAAAGAAAACCTAAAACCCTAATCCCCTCCCAACCAAGCTGCCGCCCCACTCTCTCTTTTTGGCAATTAATTTTGCCTCCTAGGAGAGAAGTGTATGAGAAGAAATCGAGAAAAAAGAAGAACTCTTCGATCGGAATCGGTGCCCACACACCGTGATCGTCGTAGTGCGTCCGGGACATACGTGAGAAGGTTGCAAGGTCGTCTTCAACGTATTCAAACTTCTTGAAACTTTTTGACAAGTTTCATAACGGTATAAAGCTATTAGATTAATATAGTTCTCTATTTTTCATGAAAAACGCATACGTCGTTTTTACGGTCACGGCGTCAGTTCAAAATTTTTATTTTTGCTCCAACATTGGTATCAGAGCCATGGTTGCATTTTTCATGAAAAACCATTGTGCTAACCTTTGTTTTGCAGCCTATATCGTTATGATCCAGTTATATGAATGTATGAATGTTTGGTTTATATCGTTTTTTAATCGTTTATCTGGACGGTTTTGTTTCGAGATTAGATCGGTTGTACGCCTCCTCTGTGGGGTATAGATTTTTGACCATGTAATCTATTATTTTATTTATTTTTTTCTGAATCAATATTGTAATCAGATCACGCAAAACGAGGAATGAAAACGAAACGAAAGATGAAGAGAAAAGAAGCAGCGGTAAAGGGCTGTTCGGCCTGAACAGCAAGGCTGTTTCGGGGCTTGTTTTGGGGCTTTCGGCAATCTTTTTCGATGCTATTTTTTTGCTGAAATTAAGGTTGTCCATTGGCTATCCGATTGTGGTTCGATTGCGGTTCGACGATGGCGGCAAAGGGGACAAAAGATGCTTCAAAGCTGGTCGCGCAAAGTGGCGCCCTTGCAGAAATTTTGGCACATTGAGGATTTTTTCGAAGCACTTCGGCTTCGAATTTTGTTTTAATTTTGTTTGGAGATCAAGACCTTGATGTACCCTATCTACCATAATTTTTTAGGGGTTCAACAGTGGCGGCAAGGCGGTCAAACAGCAGCTGAAAAAAGGCAGCGCAGTGTTGCCAAACACAGCAGAATTTTTGGCAATATAAGGGGTTGTTTGGGCTTCCTTTTCGGCTTTTTTCGGTGTTCTAACGGTGGTCTAGGGATGTGACGGTGGTCCGGAGGCTGAGAGAAAGTTTCGGATCTTTGACGGCTCGTTTAAGGTTTTCCAAAACCCTAGGCGTTTAATCTTTAATTCGAGACCGTCAGATTAAAACATTAAACGGTTGGACCAGACCATAACGACTTAATTTATATTTATTTTTTTGTTTTTTAATTAATTAATTATTTGTTTTATTTAATTGCGTGGATGAATTTTATTTTATTTATTTTTTATTTTATGCATAATTTTTATTATCGGAAGTATATTAGAAAAAACGATTTTATAAAATAAATAATCTTAACAATTTTTAAAACGGAAAAATAAATAGATAATTATTTATTTAATTTTTGTGCTAAAAATTAATTAAGATTTTTACTTAAAACCCGAAAAAATTAATTTCTTTCGCAAAATTAAATAAGAAATTTTTTTGTTTATTTTATTATGGTTAAACAAGGAATATTTTAATTGATTAAAATCGAATTTATTTTAATCAAAAATTAAAATATTTTTAATCATTTGAAATGAATAAAAAGAAAAAACCCTCGATTTTTAAAATATTAAGTGGGAGAAGGGCTTAGTCACAGATAAATCGCACGGTCTCTATTACACGTTCGTAAGAAATGTGATTATAGCTCGCGCGCCGTTTCGACTTTCGGTCTCCCTAAGGGCTATAATCATGGTATATCTGGTACGAATCTTCGAAAGAAGTAGATTTAAAAATAGTGCGAATTAGGGTTCGCTCACACTGGGCGTAGGGCTTTGACACGGTACTTTCAAGTTAAGGATAATGATTAAATACTTAACCCGTGAATAAAAATATCCTTCCAAAAGAGTCATTATTTTTATTTGTGAGGACTAAAATTTATTGACAATTTAATTTACATGGAATGTCCAATATCAAGGAATAAAAAACCTAGTAGTTCTTTATTCGTTGATTGCTAGACATCCACACAATGTAGCCTATCAATTGATGTGACTCTGGGCCGGTGATTTTTTATTTTGATATTTGGTTCCGGCAGTAAATTAATAGACCGACATGTTTGTCCGGACGGGTGTTGATTAGTAGACGTCCACACTACGTGGCCTGCTTAATCACGAAGGATTCGGGATGCCAATAATTCTTTTTAAATTAAAAGGTTGAGGGACCCTAATTTGATAAAAGAATTTAAAAAAATTTCTGTTATTTCTCAGGATTTAATAATGGGATCATTCAATCCACAAGTGGCAATTCTCAAGAAACATACATTAATTGGACCTAATTTTATCACATGAAAAAGGAATCTCGATATTGTTTCAACTTCTGACGACTATAGAATTGTGTTAGTTGATCCCGGTCTACTCGCTCCCAATAGTGGATCTTCTAACAAGAGATCTGGCACTATCAGGATTGGGTAAAGACTGATAGGATGGCACGTTGCTACATCTCGACTTTCATATCAGATGTTTTACAAAGTCAATATCTGTCTATGGAATCTGCAGCTGATATGATTTTTAGCTTTACAGAAATATTTGGCGAGCGAGGTCGAGCAGCAAAGCAGGTTGCCATGATAGATCTTATGAACGCGAACATGGCAAATGGTACAGCGGTTAGGGACTACGTTTTGAAGATGATCGGTCTTCTTAACGAGTTAGAGGTCCCTAGAGCCGAGATCAATGTGGAATCCTAAATTGATATCGTGCCCCAGCAACTGCCCATTTTATTTCAGCAATTCTGCCTCTATTATAAAATGAACAAATTGGATTTTACTTTGGCAAAATTATTGAAAGAATTACTGGCAGTAAAGGGTGTTATCCGGAAGTCAGCACATGTGTTTGTTGCGCAAAAGGCTTCATCTTCTAGGCCAAGAGGTGGTAAAAAGAAGAAGAAAATGGTGCGACAGGATAATACACAAAAGGCTTACAAGGATAAGTCATCAATTGCCAAGGAAAAGGTTAAGGTGCCTAAGGGTAGTTGCTATTACTGTTTAAAGCCAGGACAATGAAAAAGATATTGTCCTGATCACTAGAACAGCGTGGCTGTAGGTAAAGCCTTTTCTTTAATTGTTGGATCATGATTAGTGATTGTATCTACGAAAACCTAGTGTGTAGATACAGGAGCCACAAATCATGTCTGCAATTCGTTGCAGGGGTTCCAAGTGACTAGACAATTTAAAGATGGCAAGGTTTACCATCTATGGGGTATAACTCCCAGGGATTGCTACTCTAGTGGGAGACGTAGTTCTTTCCTTTTAGAAATAAGTGTTTAATTTTAAAGAACATTTGTATGTACCTAAAATCAGGTGGAACTTAGTTCTAATTTTTTAATTGGGTATTGATGGATATTGTGATTACTTTAATAAGGAATTTTGTAATATTATGGTTGGAAAACAATTTGTCTGTCGTCGTACAGTAAAAAATGTTCTTCACATTTTACACCATGTTATTTCTACTAATAAAAATAATGAGGCGTATAATTTACATATTTTACCACTTAATACAAAAGTTTCCTCCTTAAACCAAACGCTACTTTGGCATCCTCGTTTGGGTCATGTTAATCTAAAAAAAATACAAAGACTGGTTAAAAGATGGACCTTTGGGTTCATTGGAAGTGGAGGCACTTCCAGTTTGTGAATTCTGTTTAGAGGGTAAGATGAACAAGAGGCCGTTTACAGCCAAGGGACTTAGAGCTAAAGAAGTGTTGAAACTTGTTCATTCTGATGCATGTGGTCCTATGAACATCCAGGCAAGAGGTTGGAAAGACCTTACGATTTGATCGTGGTGGTAAATACCTTTTTGGGAGTTCAGGGACTACTTGTCAGAACATGGGATTACATCCCAGTTGTCTGCACTAAGGATGCCACGGCAGAATGGTGTGACGAAAAGGAGGAATAGGTCCTTTAAGAAGATGGTAAGGGACATGACGAGTTATTCGGTTTTACCACATTCGTTTTGGGGGTTTACATTAGAGACAACGGTTTTTATTCTGAATTTGGTACCTACTAAGGCGGTACCTGGTACCCCTAAGGAGTTGTGGACTCGGCGTAAGTCAAGTCTTGAACATCTCAAGATATGGAGATTACCCAGCACACGTGTTGGTGGGAAATACAAGAATGGTGGAACCAAATATAGAAGTCTGTTTCTTTCAAGGATAACCTAGAGAAACTAAAGGTGGTTTTATAATTCTAAGAGTCAGAGGGTATTTGTTAGCACAAATACGATATTCTTGGAAGTGGATTACGTAATAAATCACAAACTCCGGTCGCAAGTTGTTTTAGAAGAGGGCAGGAATGATGATTTGGTACAATTGAAAAATAAACCTAATGAACGGAATGAGATACCACTTATCGTGAGTACATAGCAGGAGCTTCGTCGTAGTGGGAGGGTTGTTTGTCAACCCGAGATGTTTATGTTATTAGGCGAGTCTTACGACAAGATCCCGGAAGAACATGATACCGAACCCAAAATCTATAATGAAACACTGCAAGACAAGGATACAGTATTTTGGCAAAAGGCTATAGAATCTGAGATAGAGTCCATGTACTCTAATCAGGTCTGGGAGCTTGTAGATCCATTCGATGGGATAAAACCCATCGGGTACAAATGGATCTTCAAGAAAAAGAAAGGAATGGATGGAAATGTGGAAACCTTCAAAGCTAGGCTTGTTACGAAGGGGTTTCTCAAAAAGAAGGGTTCAATTATGAGAAAACCTATTCTTCGGTGGCTATGCTTAAGTCCATTCGGATTCTCTTATCCATTGATGCACATCTCGATTAGGAGATTTGGCAAATGGATGTCAAGACGGCATTCCTTAACAGAAGTCTTGACTAGAGCATCTATATGATGCAGCCAGACGGGTTCATAGCAAAAGGCGAGAAGCACGTGATTTGCAAGCTTAACAAATCTATTTATGGGCTTTAGCAAGCATCAAGGTCTTGGAACACTCGATATGACCAGGCGATTAAAAGCTCTGGCTTTGATCAGTGTCCTATCGAGTATTGCGTGTACTGGAAGCGCGATGGGCAGAAGGTGGTATTTTTAGTCATTTATGTAGATGACATTCTCCTAATCGGAAACGATGTTGGGTTACTATCTTCGGTGAAGGTATGGTTATCGAGTCAAATTGACATGAAGGACTTGGGAGAAGCGAGCCAAATTCTTGGGATCAAGCTCATACGAGATCGATCATGTAGGATGTTGGGCTTATCCCAATCCCGTCATATTGACTTGATTATTGCTCGATTTGGCATGAAAAATTCCAAGAAAAGATTTTTTCTTTTCAGATATGGGAATACTCTATCTAGGGATCAGTGTCCTAAGACACCTCAGGAGATATAGAGGATGAGAGGTATTCCTTATGCTTTGGTAGTAGGAAGTCTCATGTATGCCATGTTCAGCACTAGACCAGATATCTATTATGCCGTTGGCATGATAAGCATATATCAGTCTAATCTAGGGAAAGAGTATTGGACTGCAGTCAAGAATACACTCAAGTACCTAAAAATGACTAAAGAGTATATGTTGGTGTACCAGGCTAATAGCCTTATACCCCTTGGGTATACAGACTCGAATTTTCAAGCTGATAGGGATTCAAGGAGGTCCACCTCAAGATATGTGTTTTCTTAGGAAAACCACATTGAGGGGAAGTGATGTCTCATCCGGGAGACTTTACAACGTAGAGACGTTTTGGTTTACATGGTTGCATATGCGGATAACCTAGCGGATCCTTTTACTAAGGTAGAAGGGTTAGGTGTCAGATGTGTTCTTATATGTCTTTGTGTATAAGTGAGAGATTGTTGAGAATGTATACTGAAAAGTCATACTTTTTATGTATTTTATGCTATATCCCTTGCATATTAATGAGAAACATTTGAGATGATTTTGCATTCGTTGTTTCATATTTATGTTTGTGAAGAATGAATGCATAGTCCATATATTCTGTTCAGTATTTGACTCGGTGCGTGCTGCACAGAAGATCGGGTCATAGGTTCTGACAAATTATACAGGTAGGCTCACAATCGCAATGGACCCAGACATTCCATTGGTACGATTGTAATACATCGTTATAGTAGCTGGTCTTGGCTAGGTCAAACGGATCGAATTCAGGTTTTGAAAATTTGATGTTCGAGCTCGATGTGTTAGTACACTTGGGGTGTATTAAGCGGGATCAACGGGATGATCGATTCAATACTAACTATATGAATTGATCCACATCCCGTATTATCATGTACTACACGAACTCTTAATCCCGAAATAATTTATTAATTGTGTTCAGATAATGTTCAGTACTTTGAGTCGTCAATGGTTGAGATTTCCTCCATGAGATCAACAATACCGATGAGTTGCGTACTGGTATTGTTTGTCCGATGATTGATAATCAGCTGATGAAAACCACGTCCGATTTAGGTTGAGGAGTTCCCCCTTGTGTGCTTTGCTTATAGGTTTGATTATACTAAACCTGTACAGTGGGTATTCGAATCCGGCATATCAGAAGGTTAAGCGGCATGGTTGCGAGAAAAAGAAGATAATTAAATCGGGTTGTCAGTAACCTAATTTATTTATCGAGAATTCATATCTTAAACGTTGGGAGAATTCAGTGCATTTGATAATTGGAAACTCAAGACATAATTTGAGTTAGAGCCGGGAGTTCAATAAGGACCTTTAGTGGAATAAGTTCTAGTTTGTGCGAGAAATGATCTAACTTGGGGACATAGTTAGGGATATTCGATTTTCTCGTACGGTTAGCCCGAGTCCTGTACTTTCTCGTGATCCCTAACGTAGCCCACAACACGTATGGATATTTTTCTTATTGGTTTCGATTATTATTTAATTTAATTAGAATGCTAGTTTTGCCGCCGGGGACATTCAGTGATTAAATTAAATAATGAGAAGCGTTTTTAATTTTTGGCACACCTAGGGATTACTCCCTAAGTGGCCGGCCCAAATAAGTGGGTGGGGATTTGGTTTTATGGAAGAAATATATCTCTTCCATAGTTTTAGGAAAGAGAATATATATTCTTATCTTTATCTTTGATATATGTAGAAATATATCACAAGGAGGATTTTTATATAAAAAGAAAACCTAAAACCCAAATCCCGTCCCAACCAAGCCGCCGCCCCCTCTCTCTTTTTGGCAATTAATTTTGTCTCCTATGAGAGAAGTGTGTGAGAAGAAACCGAGAAAAAAAGTTGAACTCTTCGATCGGAAACGATGCCCACATGCTGTGATCGTCGTAGTGCGTTCGGGACATACATGAGAAGGTTGCAAGGTCGTTTTCAACGTATTCGGGACTTCTTACAACTTTTCGACAAGTTTCATAACGGTATAAAGCTGTTAGATTAATATAATTCTCTATTTTTCATGAAAAACGCACACGTCATTTTTTACGGTCACGGCGTCAGTTCAAAATTTTTATTTCTGCTCCAACAATGGTATCAGAGCCATAGTTTCGTTTTTCATGAAAAACCATTGTGCTAACCTTTGTTTTGCAGCCTATGTCGTTATGATCCGGTTATATGAATGTATGAATATTTAGTTTATATTGTTTTTTAATCGTTTATCTCGACGGTTTTATTTCGAGATTAGATCGGTTGTACGCCTCCTACGTGGGGTATAGGTTTTTGACGATGTAATCTATTGTTTCATTCAATTTTTTTGGATCAATATTGTAATTAGATCACGCAAAACGAGAAACAAAACCGAAAGACGAAGAGCAAAGAAGCGGCGGCAAGGGATCGTTCGGCCTGAACAGCGAGGCTGTTTCGGGGCTTTCGGCAATCTTTTTGGATGCTATTTTTTTTGCTAAAATTAAGATTGTCCGTTGGCTATCCAATGGTGGTTCGGTTGTGGTTCGACGATGGTGGCAAATGGGACAAAAGATGCTTCAAACCAGGTCGCGCACAGTGGTGCCCCTGCAGAAATTTTGGCACTTTGAGAATTTTTTCGGGGCACTTTGGTTTCGAATTTTGATGCAATTTTTTTTTAAAATCAAAACCTCGATGTGCTCTACCTACCATAATTTTAGGAGTTCAACAGTGGCGGCAAGGCGGTCAAACAGTGGCTGAAAAAAGGCAGCGTAGTGCTCCAAACACAACAGAATTTTGGCAATATAAGGGGCTATTTGGGCTTCCTTTTTTGGCTTTTTTCGGTGTTTCAGCGGTGGTCCAAGACTGTGACGGTGGTCCGAAGGCTGAGAAATAATTTCGGATCTTTGACGGCTCGTTTAGGGTTCCAAAACCCTAGACGTTTAATCTTTAATTCGAGACCGTCGGAATAAAAGATTAAATGGATGGATCGGATCATAACGACTTAATTTATATTTATTTTGTCGTTATTTAATTAATTATTTATTTATTTTATTTATCTGCGTGGATGGATTTTATTTTATTTATTTTTCATTTTATGCATGATTTTTATTATCAGAAGTATATTAGAAAAAACGATTTTATAAAATAAATAATCTTAGTAATTTTTAAAACAGAAAAATAAATAGATAATTATTTATTTAATTTTTGTGTTAAAAATTAATTAATATTTTTAATTAAAATCCGGGTAATTAATTTTCTTTTGCAAAATTAAATAAGGACGATTTTTTTGTTTATTTTATTATGGTTAAATAAAAAATATTTTAATTGATTTAAATCAGATTTATTTTAATCGAAAATTAAAATATGTTTAATCACTTGAAATGAACAAAAAGAAAAAATTCTCAATTTTTAAAATATTAAGTGGAAGAAGAGTTTAGTCACAGATAAATCATACGGTCTCCATTATATGTTCGTAGGAGATGTGATTATAACTCGCGCGCCGGCTTCGACTTTTGATCTATTTAAGGGCTATAATCATGGTATCCCCGGTGCGAATCTTCGAAAGAAGTAAAATTAAAAATAGTGCAAAGTAGGATTCGCTCACACTGTGCTCATGATTTTGACACGGTATTTTCAAATTGAAGGTAATGGTTAAACACTTAACCCGTGAATACAAATATTTTTCCAAATGAGTCACTGTTTTTATTTGTAGGGACCAAAATTTATTAGCTATTTAATTTACATGGAATGTCCAATATCAATGAATGAAAAACCTAGTAATTTTTTGTTCGTTGATTGTTAGACGTCCACACTATGTGGCCTATCAATTGATATGACTCTGGACCGGTGATTTTTTATTTTGATATTTGGTTCCGACAGTAAATTAATAGATTGGCATGTTTGTCCGGACGGGTATTGATTAATAGACGTCCACACTACGTGGCGTGCTTAATCACGAATGATTCAGAATGCCAATAATTCTTTTTAAATTAAAAGGTTGAGGGACCCTAATTTGATAAAAGAACTAAAAAAAAATTCTCTTTTGTTTCTCAGGATTTAATAATGGGATCATTCAATTCACTAGTGGCAATTCTCAAGGAACATACATTAATTGGACCTAATTTTATCACATGAAAAAGGAATCTCGATATTGTCTCAACTTCTGACGACTATAGGATCGTGTTAGTTGATCCTGGTCTACTCGCTCCTAATAGTGGATCTACTAGCAAGAGATCTGGCACTATCAGGATTGAGTAAAGACTGATAGGATGGCACATTGCTACATCTCGACTTTCATGTCAGATGTTTTACAAAGCCAATATATGTCTATGGAATCTACAGCTGATATGATCTTTAGCTTTACATAAATGTTTGGCGACGAGGTCGGGCAGCAAGGTAGGTTGCAATGATAGATCTTATGAACGCGAACATGGCAAATGGTACACCGGTTAGGGACTACGTTTTGAAGATGATCAGTTTTCTTAACGAGTTAGAGGTCCCTAGAGCCGAGATCGATGCGGAATCCCAAATTGATATCGTACCCTAGCAACTGCCCAATTCATTTCAATAATTCTGCCTCTATTATAAAATGAACAAACTGGATTTTACTTTAGCAGAATTATTGAAAGAATTACAGGCAGTAAAGGGTGTTATCCGGAAGTCAGCACATGTGTTTGTTGCGCAAAATGCTTCTTCTTCTAGGCCAAGAGGTGGTAAAAAGAAGAAGAAAGTGGTGCGACAGGATAATGCCCAAAAGGCTGACAAAGATAAGTCATCAACTGCCAATGCAAAGGTTGAGGTGCCTAAGGGTAGTTACTATTACTGTTTAAAGCCGGGACAAAAAAAGAGATTGTCGTGATCACTAGAATAGTGTGGCTATAGGTAAAGCCTTTTCTTTAATTGTTGGATCATGATTAGTGGATGTATCTATGGAAACCAGGTGTGTAGATACAGGAACCACAAATCATGTCTATAATTCGTTGCAGGGGTTCTAGGTGACCAGATAATTTAAAGATGGCAAGGTTTACCATCTATGGGGTATAACTTCCAGGGATTGCTACTCTAGTGGGAGACGTAGTTCTTTCCTTTTAGAAATAGGTGTTTAATTTAAAGAACATTTGTATGTACCTCAAATCAGGTGGAACTAAGTTCTGGTTTCCTGATTGGGTATTGACGGATATTGTGATTACTTCAATAAGGAATTTTGTAATATTATGGTTGAAAAACAATTTGTCTATCGTGTACAATGAAAAATGCTCTTTATATTTTACACCATGTTATTTCTACTAACAAAAATAATGAGTTGAATAATTTACATATTTTACCACTTAAAAGGAAAGTTTCCTCCTTGAACCAAACGCAACTTTGGCATCTTCGTTTGGATCATGTTAATCTAAAAAGGATATAAAGACTGGTTAAAAGATGGACCTTTGGGTTCATTGAAAGTGGAGATACTTCCAATCTGCGAATCCTGTTTATAGGGTAAGATGACCAAGAGGCCGTTTGCAGCCAAGGGACTTAGAGCTAAAGAAGCGTTGGAACTGATTCATTCTGATGCATATGGTCCTATGAACATCCAGGTCAGAGGTTGGAAAGATCCTATGATTTAATCGTGGTGGCAAATACCTCTTTGGGAGTTCATGGACTACTTGTCAGAACATGGGATTACATCCCAATTGTCTACACTAAGGATGCCACGGAAGAATGGTGTGGCGAAAAGGAGGAATAGGTCCTTTAAGGAGATGGTAAGAGACATGACGAGTTTTTCGATTTTACCACATTCGTTTTGGGGGTTTGCATTAGAGACAACGATTTTTATTCTGAATTTGGTACCTACTGAGGCGGTACCCGGTACCCCTAAGGAGTTGTCAACTTTGCGTAAGTCAAGTCTTGAACATCTCCAGATATGGGGATTACCCAGCACACGTGTTGGTGGGAAATGCAAGTATGGTGGAACCAAATACGGAAGTCTGTTTCTTTGTAGGATGCCCTAGAGGAACTAAATGTGGTTTTGTAATTCTAAGAGCCATAGGGTATTCGTTAGCACAAATACAAGATTCTTGGAAGTAGATTATATAATAAATCACAAACTCCGGTCGCAAGTTATTCTAGAAGAGGTCAGGAATGATGATTTGGTACAATCAAAAAATATACCTAATAAACGGAATGAGATACCACTTATCGTGAGAACATAGCAGGCGCTTCGTCGTAGTGGGAGGGCTGTTCTTCAACCCGAGAGGTTCATGTTCTTAGGAGAGTCTTACGACAGGATCCCGAAAGAACATGATACCGAACCCAAAAATTATAATGAAGCACTGCATGATAAGGATGCAGTATTATGGCAAAAGGCTATGGAATCTAAGATAGAGTCCATCTACTCTAATCAGGTCTGGGTGCTTTTAGATCCATTAGATGGGATAAAACCCATCGGGTGCAAATGGACCTTCAAGAAAAAGAGAGGAGTGGACGGAAATGTGAAAACCTTCAAAGTTAGGCTTGTTGCAAAGGGATTTACTGAAAAAGAAGGGTTCGATTATGAGAAAACCTATTCACCGGTGGCTATGCTTAAGTCCATTCGATTCACTTATCCATTGCTGCTCATCTCGAGTACGAGATTTTAGAAATGAACGTCAAGACGGCATTCCCTAACGGAAGTCTTGACGAGAGCATCTATATAATGCAGCGAGACGGGTTCCTAGCAAAGGGACCTGAGCACATGATTTGCAAGTTTAAGAAATCCATTTATGGGCTTAAGAAAGCATCAAGGTCTTGGAACACTCGATTTGACCAGGCGATTAAAAGCTCTGGCTTTGATCAGTGTTCTATCGAGTATTGCGTGTACTGAAAGTGCGATGGGCAGAAGGTGGCATTTCTAGTCATTTATGTTGATGACATTCTCCTAATAAAAAACGATGTGGGGTTGCTATCTTCGGTGAAGGTATGATTATCGAGTCAATTTGGCATGAAGGACTTGGGAGAAGCGAGCTAAATTCTTGGGATCAAGCTCATACGAGATCGATCACGTAGGATGTTGGGCTTATCCCAAGCCCGTTATATTGACTTGATTATTGCTCAATTTGGTATGAAAAATTTCAAGAAAGGATTTTTTCCTTTCAGACATGGGATTACTTTATCTAGGGATTAGTGTCCTAAGACACCTCAGGAGAGAGAAAAGATGAGAGGTATTCCTTATGCTTTGGCAGTAGAAAGTCTCATGTATGCCATGCTCTGCACTAGACCAGATATCTGTTATGCCGATGGCAAGGTAAACAGATATCAGTCTAATCTAGGGGAAGAGCATTAGACTACGGTCAAGAATATACTCAAGTACTTGAAAATGACTAGAGAGTATATGTTGGTGTACCAGGCTGATAGCCTTATACCCCTTAGGTATACAAACTTGTATTTCCAAGCTGATAGGGATTTAAAGAGGTCCACCTCAGGATATGTGTTTCCTTAGGGAAAGCACATTTAGGGGAAGTGATGTCTCATTCGGGAGACTTTACAACATAGAGACATTGTGGTTTGCATGGTTGCATCTGCGGATAACCTAGTGGATCTTTTTACTAAGGTAGAGGGGTTAGGTGTCAGATATGTTCCTATATGTCTTTGAGTATAAGTGGGAGATTGTTGGAAATGTATACTGAAAAGTTATCCTATTTTTTATGTATTTTATTCTAGATTCCTAGCATATTAATGAGAAACATTTGAGATGATTTTGCATTCGTGGTTTTATATTTATATTTGTGATGAATGAATGCGTAGTCCGTATATTCTGTCCAGTATATGACTCGGTGCGTGCTGCACGGAAGATCAAGTCATTAGTTCTGACAGATTATATCGGTTGGCTCACAATCGCAACGGACCCGGACATTCCATTGGTACGATTATAATACATCGTTATAGTAGCTGGTCTTAACTAGGTCGAACAGATCGAATTCAGGTTTTGAAAATTCGATGTTCGAGCTCGATGTGTTAGTACACTTGGAGTGTATTGAGCGGGATCAACGAGATGATCGATTCTATACTGACTATATGAATTGATCCACATCCCGTATTATCATGTATTGCACGAAATCTTAATGTCAAAGTGATCGATTAATTGTGTTTAGATAATGTTCCGTACTTTGAGTCGTCAATGGTTGGAATTTCCTCTATGAGATCAACAATACAGATGAGTTGGGTACTGGCATTGTTTGTCCAATGATTGATAATCAGATGACGGAAACCACGTCCAATTTAGGTTGAGGAGTTCCCCCTCGTGTGCTTTACTTATAGGTTTGATTATGCTAGACCTGTACAGTGGGTCTTCGAATTCGGTATATCAAAAGGTAAAGCGGCGCGGTTGCGAGGAAAAGAGGATAATTAAATTGAGTTGTCAGTAACCTAATTTATTCATCGAAAATCCATATCTTAAACGTGGTGAGAATTCAGTACATTTGATAATTGAAAACTCATGACATAATTTGAGTTAGGGCCGGGAGTTCAATCAGGACCTTTAGTGAAATAAGTTCTGGTTCGTGCGAGGAAAGATCTAACTCGGGGACAGAGTTAGGGATATCCGGTTTTCTCGTACAGTTAGCCAAAGTCCTATACTTACTCGTGATCCCTCACGTAGCCCACTACACGCACGGATATTTTTTTTATTGGTTTCGATTATTATTTAATTTAATTAGAATGCCAGTTTTTTCGCCGGGAACATTCAGGGATTAAATTAAATAATGAAGAGCGTTTTTGGTTTTTGGCACACTTAGGGATTACTCCCTAAGTGGCTGACCCTAATAAGGGGGTGGGAATTTGATTTTATGGAAGATATATATCTCTTTCTTAGTTTTAGAAAAGAGAATATATATTCTTATCTTTATCTCTGATATATGTAGAAATATATCGCAATGAGACTTTTTATATAAAAAGAAAACCTAAAACCCTAATCCCCTCCCAACCAAGCCGCCGCCCCCTCTCTCTTTTTGAAAATTAATTTTGCCTCCTTGGAGAGAAGTGTGTGAGAAGAAACCGAGAAAAAAAAACTCTTCGATCGGAATTGGTGCCCACACACCGTGATCGTCGTAGTGCGTCCGGGACATACGTGAGAAGGTTGCAAGGTCATCTTCGATGTATTCGGGACTTCTTGGAACTTTTCGACAAGTTTCATAAACGTATAAAGCTATTAGATTAATATAGTTCTCTATTTTTCATGAAAAAAGCACACGTCGATTTTTACGGTCACGACGTCGGTTCAAAATTTTTATTTTCGCTCTAACAAACTCCTAAAAAATGGTGCAGTGGCAGCACCTGCTACCCCACCACCTGCTTTCTCAGGACCATGTGCATTGTGTGCCAGCCTACCTCACTTTGTCACTGACTGCCAATCCACTGCACAACACCCTGAGTTTGTGCAAAAGCAAGTCAATGCAGCACAAGGTTTCTCCCATCCGAGTAATGACCCATTTTCCAATACCTATAACTTGGGCTGGAGAAACCATCTAAATTTTTCCTGACGACAGCAACCCAACCAAGGTAATATGCCAGCATGACCTCCTAGGCCAGTGTTCCCACCTGTCTATAATCAGCCGGCCTACCCACCTCCTATTCACTAAACGGCCCCTCCGACTCCTCCTCGAAACACTATGTTTGAGGATAAAGTGTTGAAAGCTTTGCAAAAATTGGATACAAGAATCGAACTTTTAAGTTCTCATTCCCAGCCTATTGTAAAGCTGGAAACACAAGTCGGACAGCTTGCAGCTGCTATGAACTGCCGTGAGGACAACAAGTTACACAGTCAACCAATGACCAATCCTAAGGAACAGTTTGTCGTAGAGCGTCAGTCAGCCTCTAGAAGTGGTTTCCACAAACAGGAATAGGTAGTTATTACCATCAGGAATAGACGAGAGCTTGAGACTCGTCCTGAGAAGCCTGTAGCACCTACAGTTTCTCATAACTCGGAGTCGTCTAATTGCTCCAAGACTGACCTTTCTCTCTCATCCCCCACACCATCAGCACCTGCTAACACATCACCACCTCTCTTACCTACGCATTCTCGTGAATCACTTATGACTCCAACACCGACGCCTCCTACAGTCGGACTTCGAGCTCCGTTTCCTATTCGTCTCGACAGGCTGCCACCTTTTGGTAAAAAGAGAGCCACAATCGACGACATACTTGAGCTTCTAGAGCAAGTCAATAACAATTTGCCACTCTTAGATGCTATTAAGCAAGTTCCCTCTTACGCTAAATTTTTAAAAAAACCTTTGCACTTAAAAGCGTAAGTTCAAAACCAACATACCAAAAAAGGTCCTCTTCACTCAGCAAGTAAGCGCCATCATAGGACACGACACCATTCCCAAGCTTAAAGACCCAGGGACTCCTACCATCTCTTGTGTTACCAGCGATCACTAGATTGATCGAGCCCTTCTCGACCTAGGAGCCAGTGTCAACCTCTATCCCTACTCAGTGTATGAGCAATTTGGGTTAGGTGAGCTCAAACCGACACCGATCACTCTCCAGTTAGCTGATTGATTAGTTAAAGTACCCCGTGGAGTCATAGAGGACGTGCTTGTTAAAGTCGACAAGTTCCTCTTTCCAGTCGACTTCATCATCCTAGACACCGAGCCTGACCTACATCTCAGACGATAAACACTTCTCATCCTCGCCCGACCCTTTTTAGCTATGGCTGACGCTTGTATTAATTGCCGAAGTAAGGTGATGGATGTTTCCTTCGGGAACATAAAGTTGCACTTGAACATTTTTCATGCCTCACAACAGCCCCCACAGCATTCTAACTGCTTCGCAGTCGATGTTATAGAAGAGGCCACTAAATTATCGTTACCTTTCATATTTGGTGACAACCCCTTAAAGACATGCTTGGCACATTTTGAAGCCGACACCTTCGATGTCGAGCAGTCCATTAATGATGTCAACTCTCTTTTCGAGCTTGTCGACTATCTAGACACTCCACCGCGAAAGTCTCGATTTGAGCCCCTGCCGCCTCTCTCGTCTATCCCTGCTATGCCCTCCCTAGATTCGCCACCCGAGCTTGAGCTAAAGCCACTCCTGGCTTCACTCAAATATGTCTTCCTTAGGCCGAATAGCACACTACCAGCCATTATTTCCTTCGATTTGACCTTCGACCAGGAGAGTCAACTAGTTGAGGTAGTAAAAGACCACAGATGGGCCATTGGGAGGTTAGTAGCCGACCTAAAAGGTATTGACCCCTCCATTTGCATGCACTACATCCATTGTAAACACGATGGAAAAGCAACCCAAGAAATGCAACAGAGACTCAACCCGAAATTGAGGAGGTCATATTAAAGGAGGTTGTGAAGCTGTTAGATGCGGGTATCATTTACCCAATCTCTGACAGTAAGTGGCTGAGCCCAACGCAAGTAATCCCTAAGAATTCGGGTTCACCATTTGCAAACTGATAAGGGAGAGTTGATACCCACACGCACCGCGATAGATTGGCGAGTGTTATTGATTACCTTAAGTTGAATGCCGCTACTAGGAAAGATCACTTCTCGCTGCCCTTCATTGACCAAATCTTAGAACGTTTAGTGGGTCAAAGTTTCTTTCGTTTTCTATATGGTTACTCTGGGTGCAACCAGGTACCCATCTATCCCGAGGATCAAGAGAAGACGAGATTTAGGATAATTCAGGTTTTAGCGGCACAATCTCACTTTAAATCAAATTTGTTTCTTGAAATATTACCCCCAGTCTAAAACCAATGATAAACCCAATTCAAACACTGGTATTCGACTTCAAAATTCAATGAAAACCTAACTTCATTACTAAAACACAACTCTGGGTCAATCTCGTTTCCAACTTAATCCAAATCAATCAACAAAGTGGTGCAAAATGTGATCTTAGAACTCAATCCTGGCTTAGCTTGCCCCGACACAAAACTCAAACGAATTGATTTGATTCAAATTCAAATGTTCAAAGTTCAATACAATCATTAATCTTTTCTTTCTTTTAAACTAGCCCCTAGCTCATTACAAACCCACCCTCAATTTTTAGAATTCAAAACGGTTTTCATTTTCAAACTAACAGACTCAACCAAGAGCTTGTTCCAACCAAAAACTCCAAAAGAAAGTCCACTTCAAACTAAAACCTAATCCAACCTAATTCGACTCCATCACCGACGACCCAATCAATTGTGTTTTACTTCCAAAATCGACTCGAGTCCAAAATTTAAAAATTCAAACTTCGAATTCAACCCAATAGTTCCATTTTTTTTCAAATCAACCCTTGGTCTGTCTCAAACACGATCTAAAACCACGTTTTAAAAATTCTATTCAAACCCACGTTCGCTTAGGTTCAATCCAATCAACCCCGTTTTCAAAACTAAACCTAGCCCTGAGTCAAAAATCAAACCTAAATTCAATCCAAACATCCGTTTTAGTTTCAAATTTTCAGTTTCAATATTCAAGAACAAAATCTAATACATTCAAACTTTCAAAATAAGTTCTCAATTGACGAAATAACGAAAGAATTCAAAGCTCGACTTACCTCAAGGTTCCGGGCCGAGAGGTGGTCGTCATGGCCCCGTAGAAGGACCTCCCACTCCGCCACCATGTTAAGGATGATGAACCGCTTCATAGCCAATTTCCGTAGCTGGTGGACAATTGAGTAGTACGTTGTGGGGTCAAATACCTCCGGCATCCCGGGAACCCCTTCAACCTCCGATGCTTCCTCTTCACCCACACCACTGCCGCCCTCCTCCACTCCCGCGACCACCTCAGCAGCACCTCTGTCACCCTCGACACCCTTAGCCACACCTCCACCGCTGCCGACAGCACCACCATCCCCACCATGACCACCAGTGCTGCCACCCTCCACGAATTCAAAAACGAAGCCACCCGTGAGAACCGCAAGCACTATCGAGACTAGGGAAAGAAGAAACATGGTTCCGAGAGAGAGCATGAAAACTCGAAAGAGAGTGGAAGAGGGAGTCGAGAGAGAGAATGAGAGATAGAGCCGAGCGACAGATAAGAGACGGGAGGAAATTAGTTTATGTTTTGTTCGTGTGAATGAGAGATTCGAACTGTCACAGACCATGTGTACTTTCATCGACCTCACAGTCGCGAGGTCCAAAAGCTTTAAATCTGACAGCCGTAACAACTTGACCCATGCCGCAACTTTGCTTTACCAAGATCGCAACATTTATTCAAACGTTTCTCACGGCCTTGAACTTTATGTTCAAGCCGCCATGCCCTTAGGGCAAAATAGTGCAGGTTGCAATGTCCAAAAGTAACGGCCACCATTTTGTTTTATGCCCCCACCTTTTTGGACCTTTAAACTTTCCTCGTGTGGGTTTTGAATGAATCAAAGACCCCTTTTTAGGTCCTCTTTATGTTCTGGATGCCCCAAACCTCTCCGGTCCTTGTCACGACCAAAAACGGATAGGCTCACCTCACCTGTCCTTGTTACAACCTAAAAATGGATAGGCACCGGTCCTTGTCACGACCTAAAAGTGATAGGTTTTACCTCACCGGTCTTTGTCACGACCTAAAACGGATAGGCTCACCTTACCGGTCCTTATCACAACCTAAAACTGATAGGTTTTACCTCACCGATCTTTATCACGACTTAAAACGGATAGGCTCACCTCACCGGTCCTTGTCACGACCTAAAACTGATAGGTTTTACCCCACCGATCCTTGTCACAGCCTAAAACTGATAGGTTTACCTCACCGGTCCTCGCATAACCTAAAACTACCCTTAACATCTCCAGTCCTCTTTAAGACCTTAAACTTGCTCTTCGGTCCTCCTCATGACCCTAAACTGACTCGTCGGTCCTCGTCATGACCAAAATTGCCCCTAGTATCCAATCTTTCTCATGACCCTAAATTGACTCGTTGATCCCCGCATAACCTAAAATTGCCCCCAAGGGTTCGATCCCCACTCACGACCTTAAACTGACTCGTCGGTCCCCTTACGACCTTAAAATGCCCTTTTCATCTGATCGGTCCTCCTCATGATCTTAAACTGACTCATCGATCCCTTCATGACCTAAAACTGATCACCATCCGATCGGTTCTCCACACGACCTTTAACTGACTCATCGGTCCTACTCATGACCTTAAATTGACTCATCGGTCCTTTCACAACCTAAAACTGATTGATGATTCCTTGGTCCGTGTTTTGACCTGAAACTTTCTTGCAATGTACTTGTTTGCTGTACCTATCATGCATCATGATTAGCTTATTTGCATCATATGCATTGTCCCACGAACTACGACCGGTCTGATCCCTTACAATAAGGGTATGTAGGAAGTTCGATAGAAATTCGGGTTCGACCACACTTTTTTGCATGTTTTGTTTGTGCCTAACATTAACGGCTTGTTCAACCGGTTTGTCTCTGGAGCTTTAACATTTACTTGCACCACAAGATTGTTGCAAGCTTTGTTAAAGAGGGGCAATTATAGACAACTCAATCTGACCAAGCCGAATCTTAGGCACCCGTCTCGAATGCGCTTCAATGACGAAAATATGAGAGTCAAGCTCAAAGATACTCCCAAGCAAGAAAAATCACAAATTCGAATCAAAACCCAAGAAAACCACCAAGAAATCATCCGGCCATGACATTTCTCTCACGACCGCGACCTTTTTAAAAATCCTAAAATAAGCCGTGACTTTCTTTCTCGCGGCCACCACTCATTGAACCTAGCCGTGACTTTTAAAAGTCGCGGCTGTCCTTTTTATCACCATAAAAGTAGCGGTTGTCACGGTGTAAAAGTAAAAATGTAGCAGCCGTCACTTTTATCCCTTTTTAGACAGATGGCAGCATCCTAAAGGGGTCTGTGTTATCCATTTTGCCTATAAATAGACGTCATTTTTCAAAAACCAGAGAGAAGAAAGGACCTGGTTACCAAAATTCTGCCCAAATACTCTCCCACTTGATATTCTCCTATCCATTCCATACTTTTTGAGCCTTGTTCGTGTTCTTGCTTGCATTGAGGGAGTTCTTGGAACTTGTATCGGCTTGGAGATAGCCTATTCTCATCCCGAGAAGTCATTCGAGGTGGATATCCATAGAAGGTAACCTTAGGAACCATGACTCTTCTATAAACTCTCATTTTCATCCTCGAGGGTGTTGTGGATAAGGTTTCTACTATTTTCATTACTTATCATTCATTTCAATCTAAGCATTGTTCCTTCAAGTTTTCATTATAAACAGTATATTCGTTACTCTCTGTTTCATATTTTTACAGTTGTTTTACTTCGTTTTGACACTCACAAGCACACTGAGCATATCAAAAAAAATTTGAGGTTCTAGAACATGACGGTCGTGACCTTCCATTGTCATGGCCATATGTTTTGTTAAACCTATAGTCACGGCCACGAACTGTTTGCACATGGCCGATACATTTGTGCCTTAAATACGCACAGCCGCAACATTCTATTGTTACGGCCGCAACATCTATTTAGGGGCTAAAAACATGAAAACTCCTTTCAAAACTCTATGATATTCATTTGTTTCAAAGTTTTCTTCCTTTTTCTCACTCTGTTTAGCATTTTCTCTTTGCTGTATCTCAGTTTATCTTCTTGTTAGGTAATGAATGGTAGATTTGGCCTAGATCAAATGGGCTGTGATCTCCACTCTATACACCTCCATTCTTATGTGTTCCGTGGTTATGAAGACAATAGCCGCGACCTTTAAATGGCACGGCCGTGTGTTTTGTAAAACTCACAATAACGGATGCCTATAGTTTTTAACGGCCGCACCATTTGTTTCCATATATGTCACAGCCGCTACATCCTTTTGCTATGGCCATGAGGTTTTGTGAGGCCACTGACATGAAAAATGTGTTTTATACGCTATGTTATCTTCTTTTTGACATCCTTTGCATTCTGCCTTGAGTTATTGTTTGTATAGAGGATGAAGGATGGTGGATCTAACCTAGAATAAATGGGTTATGGAATCTGTCCTGCATATCATGTCTGTTTGAGTCTATTTTAGGCCTTGTACGTTGAATATGCTCTTTTTGGACCCTTAGAAACTATGACTGCGACTTTTACTTGTCTCGGCCGTGAACTTTTTCATTTTATTCCTCACGGTAACTCTATATTTGTCACGGCTATAGGTTTTGTGAGTAGTTTGTCATGGCCGCAATATTTGTTGCTACGGTCGTGAGTTTTTATGTATGTCTAAGTAGCTTAAAATAGTGCTTAAATCTTCTCTGTTTGTTTTGTATAACCTATTCATAGCATGTTAGAGGCAGAAGCATTATTGCATGACCCTTAGGTTCCCATTTGTTCATTTTATCACTTATTCGCATGTTTTTCGCTTTGCTTTGCTTAAATGATACGTGTGGCATATTTAGAAATAATAACCAAGTTGTATGATCCTAAGAATCATAGTTAAGATTTTGTTTCTTTGTTTACTTTTGTTTGAACTCTCTTTAACCTCCCGTTCTTTATATGTTACCTTTAAAAAGTTTACAACAAGAACCAATATTGACAAAGTAGAGGTCAACCTCACGGTTGGGCGAAAAGGGTGTCTAACACCTTCTATTTTCGTACTTTAGCCCCTGAACCCTCTTTTTCTCTGGTTACGTTTTTTTTTAAATAAAAGACCAGACGCCTTCTTTTTGTTTTTCTTGATTTTTCTCAAAAATCAAGTGGCGACTCCATTTCTTTTAGAAAAGGACACTCAGATATCTTGGATATTCTTGTTTTAAAAAGGAAAGAATATTTTTTTAAAAACAATAGATATCCGGTGCATACCACAAGACCAAAACACCCGCAGCTGTGGCCGCGGTCGCGCCTGCTTCTTCGTTCTTTTCTTTGTTATTGTGCTTCAACAGCCTTTTTGATTTGAAGCTCTCATCTCCCTTTGCTTGTCTTTGTTTAGATCTTAAGTTTCAATTTCTTTATTCATTTGATTTTTTTACTCATAGTAATTGGCTTTGCTTAGTGCGTTCGGAGGCTAACGGGACCGGGTGTGAATAGATGGCGCGTTGCATGGATAAACTTACATGCAAAATGACAAGTGTACAGTAAAATAAAATAAAATTTTATTTTTGATACCTTAGCATTTCCATCTTCGCAACACCCATCTTATTTATGTGATCTTTCTTAACAGCCTAACATTCTGTCCCATATAAAATCGCAGGTCTAATACCTGTCCTATAAATTTTTTCTTTTAATCATGTAGGTATCCGTCGATCACATAAAACTCCAGAAGCACTCTTCCACTTGAGTCAATCAGCTTTGATTCTATAGGTTACATCATTTGCAATATCTGCATCTTTGATTCTATAGGTTACATCACTTACTTCTATTGGCTGCTAAGGTACGAGTTATATCATTAGTGTTAACCCCACTTCTAGTCTCATCCACCAAGACAATATTATCAGCAAACAACATATACCATGGGACCTCATCCTGAATATATTTAGTCAATTCATCCATAACTAAGGTAAAGAGATAAGGACTCAAAGTCGATCCTTGGTGTAATCCTACTGTAATTGGGAATTCACTTGTTTCTCTAATAGGTGATCTAATTGTTGTGACGGCTCCATCATACATGTCTCTTATAACATTAATGTAACCTTTTGTCACTCTCTTTCTCTCCAACGCCCACCATATGATATCTCTAGGCACTCTATTATAGGCTTTTTCTAAATCTATAAAAATTATATAAAGATCTCTCTTCTTTTCTCTATACTTCTCTATTGATCTCCTTAGTAAGTGGATTTCTTTCATAGTTGATCTAACAGGCATAAAATCAAATTATTTCTGTGACACTGTTGTTGTTAGCCTTAGACGATATTCATTGTATGACTCATCAACTTAATACCTCTATAGTTGTTACAATATTGAATATCTCCTTTTTATTTTTATATATAGCTACTAGAATACTCTTTCTCCATTCCTTAGGTATTTTCCTAGTCATTTTGATTTTATTAAATAGCTTTGTTAACCAAGATACTCCTACTTAGCTTAGGCATTTCTACACCTCCACAGGAATACAATCTGGTCCTAAAGATTTTCCTGATTTCTTTCTCTTCATTGTAGTTTTCACTTAAAACTTCCTTCTTCTACGATAGAACTTATATTCTTTAGTTTTATCTGAGTTATCAGATTTCTCTTCTCTAAATTTTTCTACATATTTTTCGTTTAATTATTTCTCAAAATAGGTTTTCCACCTTTTCTTGATCTCCTCGTCATTTACTAACATCATTGAATCCTCGCATTTTATACATTTAACTTGAGTAAGATATCTTGTTTTCCTTTCTTCTCCACTTAGCGAGTTTGTAGATGTTTTTTTCTCCCTCTTTACTATCTAATTTAGCAAAAAAAATCATCATAAGATTTTAATTTTGCATCTCTAAGGATTCTCTTAATGTCCTTATAAATTTTGTTATAACTCCTAAAATTATTCTCACTTATATCTTTTTTCCATCTTTTAAAACATTCATTTTTTACATTTACTGTGGCCTGGACCTTGTCATTTCACGACAAAGTTTCCTTAGTTATAGGACATTTTCCTTTTGACTCTCCAAGAATTTCTTTTGATATTCTTTTAATATATTCTACCATGGTACTCTAAATAATATTTGTATCTTCTTTTAAATTCTACCTTATTTCTTTACACACTTTGTCCTTAAAAATCTTTAATTTCTCACATTTAAGATTCCACCATCTAATTCGCGGGATTTTAATATATCTTCTCGTTTTATGGTTCCCCTTTATGTGAATATCTAGTACCATAAATCTATGTTGTGATGCTAAGCTCTCTCTAGGAATGACCTTACAATCTTTCCATATAGGGCGATCTATATTCCTAGTAAAGAAATAATCTATTTGAGTTTTATGAGACCTATTCTTAAATGTTATTAGGTGTTCTTCTCTTTTGTTTAAAAACATGTTGGTTAATATAAGATCAAATGCTACTGCAAAATCGAGGATCCCCTCTTCGGCCTCATTTTGATCACCAAAACCAAATTCTCCATGAACCTTCTCATAACCTTGTCTCTTGTTTCCTACGTGCCCATTGAAATCTCCACCTATAATTATCTTCTCTCCTACCAGTATTTCTTGAATAATTTCATCCAATTGATCCCAAAATTTCCCTTTAATATGGCCATCCAACCCAACCTGAGGTGCATAGACACTAATCACATTAACTATGGTTTCTCCAAATCACAAGTTTAATTAGAATTATTTTGTCTCCATTTCGCGTGACTATTACTATATTATCTTTAAGGTGTTTAGCTACTATTATCCCTACACCATTTCTATGTCTCTCTTTCCTAATATAATAGATTTTATACCCTGTATTATCTATTTCTTTTGATTTCTTCCCTACCCATTTAGTCTATTGTAAGCATGGTATGCTAATTTTTCTTCTAACCATAGTATCAATTAATTCCATTTGTCAAACTGACCATGTGCTTGCACTCACTCTCCCTCCCTCGATTTTTATTGTTCTTCTCTCCTTTTTCTTTGTTTCTCTCGATTTTTATCGCTCTTATCTCCTTTTTCTTTTTCTCTTTATTATTTTCTCGCATATGTCTCCTTTTACTGATTTCTCTCAATTTTTATCGCTCTTCTCTCTTTTTGCTGATCTGGCTGATGGAGAAAGTGAATATTATGCAGAAATCAACCACAAATAGGAATAGTGCTGCTTCCCTCGTTCATCACCCTTTCTACCCGATTTTCACCACTGAGGCAGCTTGGAGACAGTATCATTCATTGCTAACGGGGACAAATATCACTTGACAGTGTTCCTAGTGGTGGATCCCTACCATAACTTTGACTACTATGGACCATCCTGGTGTGCTACTGATCGGCTTACGATTGTCCACTTTCTACTATCCACACTTGATTATGAGGCAGTTTGGTCGGGGTCAGATCATATTCTACGGTGTACGAGGTCGTATGTACTCGTCTCCCCTTCAGGCCCCATTTCTAGTGAAGTATTAGGAGGCTTGGCCATCTCGTTCACTGATGGAGAGGCAGGAGCTACAGTACCCGGAGCTTCCCAATGAGTACAAGGCATGGCTGATTCAAGATAGAGAGAAAAGAGATAAAGAAGAGAAAATGTAAGAGACAAAGAGAATGAAGATTTGAGGGACCTATTTTTCTCTTAGGGTTTTATAGCTTTCTTTCTATTTTAAAATTTGAGACTTGCGTGCCCGCTTTTATTTCCAAAACTTTGTAATTGCAGCTGAATTAATGAGAATATTCACTTCTATCTGAAAAAGGTTCCCAATTATTTAAAGTTTTTTGATTTTTTGCAATTTGAATGAATTTATTATCAGAACTCAAAGGCAAATATGCATTGATCTTTACTCGGATTTAAAGATGGCTAAAACAAAGATGGTCGGACTTCTTGAAAGAAGCTACCAACGTATCCCAAGAAATAGAATCAGGCCGTAACATGGTTCGAGCTCGGTTCATTCTCAGGTATGAACATTCTCCTTTTATGATATCCTAACTTTTGCTAAGGTCGCCTTTCGGGTTTTCGGCCTTCCGAGCTGCTCTAACTTTTACCTTGGCCGCCTTTTCGATTTTCAACCCAACGAGCTTTTATTTTACTTTATTTTTCTCTCAAGGATAGTAGTTTTTGAGCTAATCCAAGTCGATCAGGGTAGAGAATATGTTACCATCCAAATTCATGATGATTACAGCACCACCGATCATAATAGTCTTGATTAGATACGGCCCGACCCAATTTGGTTTGAACTTTTCCCTTAGATAAAAAGCTAGGGCCCTGATTTTCTTAAGAACCAAGTCACCTTCTCTTAGATCCCGAGTCATGACCTTCTTATTGAACCCTTTGGCTATCCTTCTCTGGTACCCTTGTATGTGGAATAGAGCCTATAGTCTTCTTTCATCAAACAAAAGTAGCTCCTTCATTCAACTTCTCTGCCACTCTACTTCTGGAATATTGGCCTTAGCCACTACTCTTAGTGAAGGGATTTTTATTTCAATTGGAAGTATAGCTTCCATCCCATATACTAAGGAGTAAGGTGCGGTTCTTGTTGAAGTTATGATCGATGTCCTATATCCCCACAGAGCGAATGGTAAATGTTCTAGCCAATCTTTGTGCAAGCTGATCATCTTCTACAGAATCTTCTTGATATTCTTGTTTGCTGCCTCGACTGCCCTATTGGTCTGTAGCTGGTATGGCGATGACTTTTGGCCACTATCTGATATTCTTCAAAGAGGTCCAAAACTTCACCTTGAAAGTGCGAACCATTATTTAAGATAACCTTGTGGGGAACTCCATAGCGACAGATAAGATTCAGGTTGATGAACTTGGCAACATGGAAAGCTTTCAGCATTGAGTAAGAGCCAACTTCTACCCACTTGGTGAAATAGTCAATGGCCACTAAGATAAATTCATGACCATTTGAAGCCTTCAGTGTTATTTTGCCAATCACATCAAACCCTCATACTTAAAACGGCCACAGCAACGTTAAGCTATACAGCTGGGATGGGAAAACTTGCATGAGGTTCACATGGATCTAACGCTTATGGCACCTTCGCACAAACTGGATGCAGTTTGTTTCCATCATCATCCAAAAATACCCTTGTCACAAGATCTTCTTGGCTAACATATTCCCACTCATGTGAGGCTTGCAAACCCCAACATGTATCTCTTTCATCAGTTCTCGATCTTCTTCACTGCTGACGCATAGCTTGTTAACCCCAGAATGCCCTCATTTGTACAACTTTCTCTGCAAATGATAAACTGTGCAGAAAATATCCTTATCACTCTTTTGTTCTTTTTGTTGGCGTACTTAGGGTATTCTCCATTCTCCACAAAATTTTGGATGTCGAAATGCCAAGGGAGTTCATCCGTGATTTCTTCGATTACTGCTGTCATCTCATATGTGGGCATTCTTTTCTACTCAATTATTAATGGCCTCATCCTAACTTCTGATGGTATGTCAATCATTGACGCCAAAGTAACCAGGGCGTCAACGAACTTGTTCTACAGTCTCGCGGCATGGGTGAAAACCACCGATTTAAAGTATAGAATCAACTTCTTAAGCTCTTGGTGATAGAGAATTAGAGTTACATCCTTAACCTTCCATTCTCCTCTTGCTTGTGAAACCACCAACGCTGAGCCCCGATCACTTCTAGTTTATTTGCCCCTAGTTTTAGGGCTGCTTCTAACCCAGCTAAACATGCTTCATACTCCACTTGGTTATTGGCGACCTCAAAATTGAGCTTTAGGGATAGCGAAACGTGTGACTCGTCAGGGGTGGTGAGAAGAACTCCTATTCCATATCCATATTGATTGGATGCGCCATCAAAATACAAAGTCTATTTGTCATCGCTGACTCCCATGAGCTCGTCGTTGGGGAACTAAAACTCGGCATCTTCATCTCCTTCAATCAATTGGTCTGCCAAGAAGTCTGCTACTGCTCTACCCTTTATAGATTTCCTGGTGATGTACTTGAGATCAAACTCTGATAGCAATAACAACCAATGGGTCAGGCTTCTTGTCAGTGTCGACTTCTCAAGCAAGTATTTCAATGGGTATATCTGGGAGATTATATTCACCATGAAAGATAACATGTAATGCCCGAGTTTTTGGGAGGCCCAAATCAAAGCCCAACATGTATTTTTCAATGGCATGTATCGTACCTCGCAATCGGTTATTTTCTTGCTCAAGTAATAGATCACCTTCTAGATCTTGGTCTCTCCTTCTTGTGCCAGCATGCATCCCATAGTCGAATCAGTCACTGACAAATAGAGAATCAATGGCCTATCAGGCTCGGAAGAAGCTAGAATAAGTGGATTCTACGAATACTGGCGCACAGATTTAAAGGCATCTTGGCATTTCTAGTCCCACTCGAACTTAACCCCTTTCTTTAGCCGACAAAATAACGACTCACAAATGGTCGTCAACTTAGCTATAAACTAGCTAATGTACTGTATTTTTTCTAGAAAATCTATAACTTCCCTCTCGATCTTTGGAGAGATATTTTCATGATTGCTTTGATTTTCAAAGGGTCGACTTCAATGTCTCGTTGAGTAATCACGAACCCAAGCATCTTGCTTGTAGTGACTCCGAAAGCACACTTTTGTGGGTTGAGCAACATCTTGTGTTTCCTAATCCTTTCAAAGAATTCCTGCAGCGCTATGATATGGTAGGTGTTTAATTTGGGCCTGGCCCGGTCCGGCCGTGGACCGGGTGGGCCAAGCCCGGCATGGGCGCAGTGGGTTCCCGCCAAATCTTCGGGCCGGGCTGGGCCGAGCTTTTTTGTCCGGGCATAGGCCCAGACCCTAGGGATAAAGGGCTCGGGCTTGGGCCTCTGGGCAGGCTTAACCGGGTCTGTGATTTTTTTGGTCTTTTTTTGTACTTAAATTTATAATACAATGGTAGTTTAATATATTAAGTTAAATTAAAAACTATAAACTTAAATTTTATTATATTATATAAGTTTGTAATTAATAATTTATTAATTTATATATTATAAACTATCTTATTCTCTACTTATAATAATAAGTTTTAAAATTTTAAGTTAAACTATAAACTAATTACTTGTTGATTATATTGTATAAATATAACTTTATTATTTGATTAGTTATTAAACTATAAACTATAAACTTATAAGTTTATAGTAAACTTGTTAATTTATAATTTATTTGTGTATTTGTTTACTATAAAATTATTATTAATTGATAAGTTTATAGTTTTTATTATTATAAGTTTATTAATTTATTATAACTATAAGTTGAACAATTAAATTTAATAAACTTGAACAATTGAAATAATAAAATTAGATATAAATTTTATTAATAAAAAATCAAATGTGAACAATTTTATACATTATAAGTGTATTGTACATGTTAAAAAAATAAAAAAAATTGTATCACTATAAGTCAAGTACATCCCAACTAGGTTGGCACATACAAACTAAATAATCATTTGCATTATTCTCTACTTAAAATACATGACAAATAAAATATAAAATTACAAATATAAAAAAATAACGTTTACATATGCAACAAATAATTTTAAAAATCAGTCTGAGCCTGATAATTCTTCAGGCGTTCCAGATGTGATAGATTCTATGTCTGCTTCGAGTCTTTCCTTCTAGTCTATTTCTTAATACCCTTTCGATGCGTAAATTGTGTCCCGTATAATCATCAATACTTGGACCATCTCTGGAGTGAGTCTGGATTTGTAGTCCTTTAGCACCCATTAACCTGCACTGAAAACTGACTCTGAAGTTACTACAGAGACAGGAATGACAAATATATCGTAAGTTATCGCGGCTAATACTAGCCACGACACCTCGTGTTGTTTTCAATAATCTAAAATATCAAAATTATTTTTATTTAAATTTTTTACAACATCAAAATAGCTTTGGAGTTCTGTGATAGAACTCCCACGAACCTTAAAAAGGTGTCTATTTTTTATTATAAACCAATCATTGTTACGACTTCTAGATGAAGTCCTAACTGCAGATTGTGTTGATTGCGGTATTATATAAATATTTAAGTGTTTCATTTATTGGTTCAAGTTGGTTTGTATTACCATAAATAGTTTTTAAAAAATATTATAAACCAATATTTTTACTCATAGGATCTAGTATGCAAGCTATTTTAAAAATATATATTATTTTATTATAATATTTATCAAATTTATCTTTCATACTAAATATTATCTGATAATAATTTGGATTGATTAAAAATTTATCAA
>JAOTRH010448655.1:0-31040 GCA_034768845.1 Heliamphora exappendiculata | reverse complement strand
ACATCTAATATAAAAGTGAGAGGACTATCTAAGAAAGTGATCAGTTTCTAAAATGTACTAATATTGTAATTTTTTTTTGTCCTCCATCTATCTATATATATATATATATATATATATATATATGTGGAGAGATTAAATATCATAAATGCATAACTGGAACCACCGTAAAGTACGAGGATGACCAAAGTCTGTTTGGACACCAAAAAATTAAAGCTATGGTCGAGGTCCTAAGAGAGGATGGAGCTCGACAGGAGCCGAGCGACACATGTCAGGAAGCTTTGTGAACCAAGCAGAAGGTACGCATAGATAACAAGGACAAAGGCAAGAGAATCGGGCCCGTTATACGCCTATGAACATAGACATCTTGGAAGAGATATTGGTGGCAGTTAGACCAATCATAGTACTTGATTGTCAAAAATGGTTGGCTTGCTCCAAATAAAATTTAAGAGGTAGATGAAAAAATTAACACGACAAAAGAAATGAAATAACAAGTATGAATAAATAATTATATTAATTAGTCACATCAAACACATTTAACTAAAACAGTGACAGAGAGATGATGGTCCACTTGTTCGGGTTAGGTCAACCCGAACTAACGGGTCGAGTATATTCTGTTCTATAAATAGTCGATAAACTAAAAGGTAAAGGTATGCACTCTTTATTTGACTACTCTTTTTTTTCTCTCTAAATAAGCTCTAACTTGATTATCGAAGAGTCCACCAGTATAAGGACTGACGGACATTTCATTCATTTCTTGTGTAGGCAAACATGGATTACACCTCGAATAAACCTAACTAGCGTGGACGGAACACGTAGATTCCAATCCTAATCTCTCTCTCTATATATATATATGTGTGTGTGTGCGCGCGCGCGTGTAAAAGTTGAAAGTTCTAAATCTCACTACAAAACATATTAATAAAATTTAATTAATACAATTTAATAATGTACACAAATATTAGGTGTCATTTTTCTTGTAATGAAAGTCCATAATACTTAATGGCACTTCAAAGCATAATGTATAGAGTTAATTAATTATTAATCCTTTTTCAAAGGTTTGTAAAAAGATTAATCATAATGTTAAGTTTTTTAAACATGAGATATTTTTATGATAATTTTTCCTTTTGGTTTGAAAGTTCCATCCTAGTCGCAACTTCTCTAGATCGCAATAGCAAGCACATCTTTGTCAGCACTTATGAAGAAATAGTAGTTGTGGTCAATAGTGTCTGCTATGGTCGCCTTAGTTTGCAATGGCGAGCCCATCCTCGTTGGTGCTTATGAAGAAAAAGTAATTGGTAGTTGATAATGTCAGTTATGGTTGATGAGGCGAGGAGTTAGGGTTTTGTAGAGGTTATGGTTTTGTCTCAGGCCGACTGAGATTCTGCAAATATTGGCAAGAGTCACTACAAAAAAAAATACTTTTTGAGTCAAAACTTTTTGTGTCAGTGGTCATACTTGTCTCAAAAAGTACTTGTTGCGACTGTTATGGTTTGCCGTCTCAAAAATTAGATCATTTGAGACGGGTTTTGACTGTCACAAAAAGTGATCGCAAAAAATTGCCATTTGAGACGGTTTTTTACCGTCACAAACGGTTTTTGCGATTTTTTTGCCGTTGAGAAAAAAATGGTCGTATTAATTGGTTATTTGAGATCGTTGTTTCCCGTCGTAAAAAGATTGTAGCAAAAAATATAACATTTACGACGGTTTGTTTATCGACGCAAAAATTGGATGCAAAAAATGAGCCTTTTGATACGATTTTTACCGTCATCAAAAGTTAGATGCAAAAATGAGTTATTTGAGACGGTATTTTACTGTCGTAAGTAAATTGACGCTAAAAAGTAATCATTTGAGTTGGGTTTTACCGACATAAAAAAGTTGATTAAAAATAAACTGACGTATTTATGTATTTTTATGAACGTCTGAATAATGGTTATGATTGTTTATTTTATGATATTTATTTATTTGAGAAATTTTTTGTTTTATTTAAAATCTTATTTTTTAAATTTCTCTTATTGAGAAAATTTTTTAAAAAAATTAAAATTCTTATGGAAAGATAAAAAATTAAAAAATTAAAAAATTAAAATTTAACTAAAATAAACTTATAAACTAAATTTATTATTCTTTGTTTTGTATTTAGTAAGTTTTTAATCTTTTGATAACAAATTTATTTTAAAATTTATTTCATGAAACAAATCTAAAATCAAAAAATCAAAAATAAAATTTTTATATTTTAAATTTTCTTATCTAGAAAAATTTGAAAAACTAAAAATGTTAAATAGAAAGATAAAAAAAAAAAAAAAGTAACCCACTAAAGTCAGTTTTCGCCGCACACTAAGTCACTAACCCTAGGCTCACTTTTCACTTTCTCTTCAGTTTTCTTAGTTGTCTTCAGTTCCTCTTCAGTTTCACTAACCCTAGGCTCACTACTCGTGAGTAGCTGCCGCTGGCCAGGCCGCCACTGGTCAGGCCGTTGATCACCGCCGATGGCCAGGCTGCCGATCACCGCTTGGTGTTTTGCATGAACGGCTAGGGATTCGGGTGGTTGTGTGTTTTCCCTCATCTCTCTCTCTCTCTCTCTCTCTCTCTCTCTCTCTCTCTCTCTCTCTCTCTGTTACTGTCTCTTTATTTTTCACTGGTTGTTTGTTATGAGTACTCTATTACCACTTGAAAACCCATTTTCATGGTTATGATAGTTTTTGGCTGATTCTAGGTAATGGGTGAGCAGAAATCAAATTCTAGAAGACTGGCTTTGTCATTCAGGACTGGAGAAAATTGGATCAACGACGAGTGGCAATCCGAAAATTGAAGAAAATGGCTAGTCCCAACTATTTTTGGGGATCATATGCACATTTCAACTATAGGTTGTGTATTCTCATTCTCTTTGTCCTTGAAGGTTTTATATTTGACTCTAGGCTTTTGCTTGCTGCCAGTGCATTTGTTGGGAATGAATTTTTGATATTCAGTTTATCAATTTCATATAAATGGGATTTTAATTTGTTCAATTTTTTTGCCATCTATGTGATTATTATCTAATGGAAATTTGAAGAACATTTATGAATGCCTATGTGTTTGTGGTGCATTGGTGCATGTAGCAATAATATTCACCCAAAAAAAGAACATCTTGATTTTAGATTATTCTATATTCGTTCATTTCCACATTAGTGATTATTTCACTAGACTAAACTTTTAGAATTGGAAGGTAGCTCTTATATGTTAGCCTGTAAGAAAAGCATTCCCAACACGTGTTTGATCAAATGTCTAAAAGAGTGAAGACATGTATGTGCTGACATTTCTCCCCTTTCTATAACTTGAAAAAAAAAACTAAAAAAAAATGTAAACGTGTCCCCGTTTAATTAATTTGAGGTTTTTTTTTTCGTTTGCCTTTTACATGTTTGATCAAATGCCTAAAAGAGTAAAGACATGTATGTGCGGCTATTTTTTGTTGAGGGTTCAAAGGAAAATCATTGGTTTAGAAATTAATGAAAAAGGGCATATGTTTGTTGAGGACCCGATAAATTAGAACCACTTTCTTAGAATTTAATTTACATAGTTTAATTTTTAAGAGTAGATACTAGCATTATCTACTGTAACAAGTGAATTGCCTTCACCACCTACGTATATGTGTGTGTACTGTGTACATGGAGTACATATAACACTTAGATTGCGTATGTGTACAGGGATTACATATAACATATTGATTATTATTTTATTTAATTTTGTTGTTGCCTTTAATGATGTGAGTCTGCAGCAACGAGGATTCATAAATGGGATTAATAAGCGGGGAAGTAGGCTGACGAAGTGGGGAGGTGTTCATTGACTTGATCTTTCATCTTCTGTGCCGCTAGTGCAAGTTATGATCTTGATAAGTTGGGATTAAATTGTGACTGGGACTGAATTTTTTCTTGGTGATGTTGAGAATTAAAGATTCACATGAAACCAAACCCAAACAAGAAGGCAATCACTATAATATATGGTGATTCTATGTTCTTCATACTTTCTTGAATAATGATGAGGGCTTTCTCATATGGATTTATCTACGATTGTAGGGCTACTATTATTGGAAGGACCAAAGATGCACTCATAGCATGTCTTGGTCCTCTTGGAAGTCTTGTTCCGATTGGCACTTCAAATTCTTTAAGGATTTTAAGGTATGTACTTATTTTTTATAGGGTGTGTTTTTAATTATCAATTTATAATTGTGCATAAATAAGTTCATTACTATATCCTTTTACTATTTATGAATCTTCTAATTTTTTATGAGATTTTAATTTGTGGTCGTATTTAATTGGGTTAATTTGTGGCCGTAGTTATTTTTGGCCTGTTTGAGGAATCAACATGGGATTACTATTTTTTCTTGTCTTTTGATGAATTTTGTAGAAATGCCATCATCAATGGTTGAATGCTTTGTTCCCAAGGTGGTTTTGTGTTGCATTTTGTATGTTTTTTTCCCTTGCTTTTCTGGCTATGACTCTCTTGTTTTGTCATGTTTTGTGGTTTACTTTTCAATAGTCGTACTAATATTTTCTTTGTGTTAACAAATTCATATACCAGCATTTTGTAGAGTGGATAGCATTTTGTAGAGTGGATAACCCAGGCAATTGTTGAAGTTGTATCGATGGCAATCGTAAATTAGCAAAGTTCATCTGGTCTTCAGGTAAATATTTTATTTTTCTAGTCCTCCATTATCTTTGTTGCTAATTTTAATTTTATTTATAACGGATTATTCGGTGGAAGAAGATGACATTGTTCATTTCAAGTAATCAGGCTCTTTTATTGAGTGGCATAGTGATAAATTTGTAATTGATTTGAACATTTGTAATGTTTTTAATTTTTTTGGGTTGGTCTATAATATTTATGGTGTTATATTTTTGATAAATGCAATTAATTGTAATTTATTTATTAGATGTTATTTATCAATTAAATGGATTTTACATTGATTAAATGTAATTTTTAATATTTTAATTTGATTTAATGGATCAAGATGTTTGGATGTTTATGTTATGGATAGATAAATATATTATTTATTTATTTTTAAATAGTTATTTGCGATATTTTTTTGTTGCAAATAACTAGTTTTTAAAAAAATATTATAAAAGTATTTGAGACGCAAAACGGGCTACACAAAAAAAAAAGTTTTTGAGGGGACAGTTTACCGAAACAAAAATTGTTGTTTTTGCGAAGGTATTGGTAGTAGAGGCAAGAAATATCATATTTTTAATGTTTTTGCGAAGTTTTTAAATCGTCTCAAAAAGTCTTTGTTGCCGATGCAAATGTTTTTGAGATGGCAATTTCTGCCGCAAATAATTTTTTGCGATCCCAGTATGTATTACCCCATTTGCAGATGCAAAATCGACGCAAATACTCTATTGCGAAAGATAATTGATCTCTTGCGACGTTACCTTCCGACGCAAAAGGCCTTTTTTTTGGTAGTGGGTTTCATCGCAGGTCGTCAAGGTCCCTGAAGGATTATGATTTCAAAGGAAGGAAAAGAAAAAGGTGGTTCGTGTGAAGGTAAATTTGTGAAGGATTAATTAGGATTTTTATGAATAGAAATGAGCGAAAATTTTCTCTATTAACTGTATATTTTATTAAGAATTTAATTGTAAATTTTATTAAAATAATTTTTTCCAAAAATAAGGTTTTGATTGTTATACAAGAAAATTTTTAAATTTTAAAGAAATTGAGAAATTTTTTAGTTAAAAAAGTAAGAATTTATTGGCTCCTGTGTTAAAATGGGATTTAGGAACATATTAAGTATAGGAGCATAAAATGAGACCTGAATTTTTTTTAAAGCAATTAGAATAAGATTAACTCTTCTATAAATCTTATCTATAAAACTTCTATTTAAAAATGCTAATGTATATAATCTCAAATTAAATCAATCACTTTGCCATAGTGCTAAATTCTCTCCCCTTACTTTCTCTCCAAGTAAGCTAATTTGAACTTATTTCAAAATATAATAATTTAATTGTAACATTACTGTAATTAATATTTTATTTCTAAATCAGCAGGTTGATACAATTAATGTTACAAAGAGATGCGAGAAAAAAAAGTATATTGATTGAAAATTATTATTATTTTATTTGAAAAATAAATATTAAAGTTATCAAAACAATTTTATTATATAGATAATAACATATTAATTTATCAAAACAATTTTATATAATAACCTACTTGGCCGGTTACCGTTATTAGTTCATTAATTTGGACTGGTAATTGTTGGGTGGTTTAATTGCATAGATGGTGACGAGATTGAAGCCACGTGGGGAAGCAATGTGGGATTATAGTGTATCTTTCGACATGGAGGTGTCCAACTACTCCTTCGATAAGATTACTGTTGCAAAGTATTGAATAATTGTCATAAGAGCTCTAATTATAATTAAAAAAAATTAGAGTTATTATTATATAATTTTGGAGCACAATCTCATGATATTAATGTCATATTTTTATTTAAATTATATTGTTGAGTGTTACAATGATAGTTTACTTTTGTTAGGTAGCATGCGAAAATCAACTTGGAAAAAATTATTTAATACTTTTAAATTATGTAATATGTAAAATTACTTTTTTGGTATTCTTAATAAATGAAAATGTTCAATACACACTAATTAAATTTTGTTTGGGCTAAATATGAGAAATTTTGTTTATTTTTATTTTTTTTGAATTTATTTTTATTTTTTAATAAATTTTTTACTTTTTAAAATCGATTTCGATGAGAAACTAGAAAATTCTTGATCAAATGATGAAAAATTTTACTAACAAAAATAAGTAAAATAAAATTTAACTTGTTGATTTATTTTGACTTATTTTTTATCTTTTTAAAAAAAATCATATTTTGGTCGAAGAATGTTACTTTTCCGTCTTATCCTGTTAAGAGATGTCAAAAAATATAATAATTTGACTAAATAATTAAAAAAATTAACTAAAGACGAATATAATTAAATAAAATAAGTAAATAAACAATTATCCCAAACAACCCTTACGGTTTTTACCTATATTCAGTAGGGCTGCACAAAAAATTAAAAAAATCAATGGTCCGGTCCGGTTTTTATTTGTCACAATTTGGTTTCGAATTAAAAATTTTAAAATTCGCTTTGAACGGTCCGATTCTCGGTTCTGAATTAATCTCACGGTTCCGAACCGGACCAGTTCTAATTAATATTTTAAAAATTATATATATATTAATAATTCTTAAGTGAACCACTGAACCCTAGGTCCCTCAGTTTTCATTTCATGCCTCTAGTGCTCTCCATCAATCCTCGACCCCCTCCCTCTTAGTTTACGCCACTGGCCTCGCCGCCGTCGACCACAGCTTCAAGGGCACGATGGTGTACGACGAACGGCGACGGAGAAACTCCTCAAGGGCACGACAGACTACGACGTACGACGATGGACGACGACGATCTCTCTCACGACTCACGTCTCGTCGTCATCTCATTGCTGATCTCTCTTAGACACTGATCTCTCTCAGACGCCTCTCTTCGTTGCCGATCTATCTTCGTCACCAATCTCTCTCTGTCGCCACTTCAGTTTGTTTTTTTCTCGTCTTCTCTCAATTCTTCACTATTGAATCATGAATGGCTGCAGCCGCTGCACTTTGATTTTGCATATGATGCACTTTTTGAATAATTTTGCACTTTGGGAATGGATTCAATTCACCAATTTAGATTTTTTTTTTGCTTGGGAATGTATCTAATTTTGGTTGAAAATGTATTTTGCTTTGGAACCGTTAACCGAACCGTGTCTGATCCGTCGTCACGGATCGATTTTGATTTGGTTCAGTTATTTGAACGGTTCGGACACGGTTCTAACAAATCTGGAACCGTTATAAATTGTCCAGTTCTTAATTTTTTGAAAAATCAGTCCAATTCGAACCGTGTGCACCCTTAATATTCAGTTCTTAATTAGATTAAAACAATCTAAATAAAATATTTTACTTCATAAAATTAAAATTAATTTACAATAAAAAGAGCGCAAGTCATTTCACAGTGGTGGTGTTAGTGACGGTGGCAAAGAAGGTGGTTGCAATGATAGCGGTGGGTGGTGGCGACGGCATTGACAAGTGGCGATGACGATTTTTTTTTTTAAGAAATTTTTTTAAATATTATTCAAACACTAAAAAATAGAAAAAAAATTAAAAATAATTTTACATAAAAGATATTTTTTATTATGAAATATTTTATATCAAAATAAAAAGAGTCTAAATATATCATTTTTTATCTCTTACGTATCTAATATATGTGAATTATTATTATTTCACTTAAAGTATTTTTTGTTACACTATTAAGTGGTACTGTACAGACAACCCACGTACTATTCTGAAATTATTTAATAATTATTTTTTACATTTTATATTTATATATATATATATATATATATATATATATATAATTCCTTTATTACACTTAATAATTTTCCATTTTTTGTTGGGGAGGAATGGGGATTCTGGAAGAGTGTAGGGGTAAGAGATTGTTTCTAGAAGGCTTTTCAGTAAAAACCGATTTTGTTCGGCTTGGGAAGGCATGTAACCCGTGGCCGACGACGACGTGCATTAAAGGCGAAACGGTTGAAACGGGCACAGACCGAGTTACGGTGCCTTCGCCAATTTGAACTCCTCCATGAGGAACTTTTTAGGTAACGGCGGCTAATGCCACTCGTCATTCCGTAATGCTACGCTAATTATTTTTAGTGATTATATTTAAGTATTATTTGATGTGATATTTTATAATAATATTTATATTATTTTGTAATTTTATTATATATTTTTAAATATCATATAAGATGTTACATTATATGATACTCAAATATAGTCATCAAAACATAGTAACCATAATATTATTGGTCATAATTTATTAGTTGTGTTTAGCAAAGTTACTATTAGTAGCTTTTAGATTGTAATTTGTTGTAAAAATTGTGACTTAATAAAAATTATAATTTGTAATTAAAATAAAAAAAAATAATTATAAATTATAACAAAAATTATAAATATTTAAAAATAATTATAATTTATAATTAAAATATAAAAAAATAATTATAATTTATAATAAAAAATTATAAATATTTAAAAAAAATTATAATTTATAATTAAAATTAATAATAAAAAATAAAAAAT
Source organism: Heliamphora exappendiculata (assembly GCA_034768845.1). NCBI lineage: Eukaryota > Viridiplantae > Streptophyta > Magnoliopsida > Ericales > Sarraceniaceae > Heliamphora > Heliamphora exappendiculata. The sequence goes on along the minus strand of JAOTRH010448655.1, from coordinate 21,931 downwards.
TACTAACAATAACATTCCCACGACCTCCATAATGTCACTCACTGACTCACTACTTAGTGCATTTTTTTTAAAATAATGATTTTATCTTTTTAAAGTAAAATTGTTATGACTTTTTATTTCCCAAATTGCATGTTTTTTCCCGTAAATTTTTATTTGTACGGATGTCTGACCAGATTTTACATTTTAGTATTCTATATAACAAAATATTACAAATAAACATTGCAAAACAAAGCCCCGTTGAAAATTAGTTTAAAAATTTTTTTTATTAATTTTTTGTTTTTTTGTATTTTTTGCCAAAAAAATTTAAATTCAGTTCAAAATAAGTTATTTGGTGATTTAGTTTTTAAATTAATTTTTTTAAGTTAATTATTTTGATAAAAAAATTATTTTTTTATTATTTTGTTCAAAATAAATAATTTTACCATTCTATATATTTAATATTAACAATTACAAATAGTTTGTAGTGATAGTAAATAAGTCATAAAAAATATTTTTAAAAAATTGTAACCAAACACATAAAAAGATAATTTTTAAAAAATATTTTTTCATAGAAAATATTTTCTTGCAAAACAATTGGAGCCTAAAACATAAAAACTTATAACTAAAAAATTACACAAATTCATAAATAAACAATCTTATAGATTCATAAATCTAACTATAAGTATTCATAACAAGAAAATACATAATTCAATAAACTCTGAATACTAATAGTCATTTGTTTCACATATGTGTTTTGTCGATCATTAGTGGTATGTGATTGCATCACATTTATTTAGAAAAATGATATCTGATCAAACAAGACACGTTCGTAAAAGAAATGATTTAAGAACTAAAATGGGCAATTTTAGAAGTAAAAATGTTCGAACAATTTTACTTCAAAAAGTAAACAAGTTAAAAATCGAAGGATTGAGATTTAGAGGGGTGAATAGGCCAATAAAGAATTAATTTTTTTTATTAATAAATTTAGTTGTTTTAATGGCAAGGATAGAAAAATAAAAAGAAATAAATACATAAAGGCACAAGAGATATAACGTAGAAACCCTACGGTATACCCTTAGTACCAACATACAAATATCCACTATGAATTAATAAGAATACAAGAAACACAACGAGAAAGGACTTACAACCATTTTCCCAATATTGACCTAACTTCGCTTCTCGACTTAACTTCTCGAGCACTTTCTTGATTCCATAGCAACTACGAGCTTAACAACTCGATCTCCGTTTGATAACGGCTCCGAGTCAACCCAGTTAAGCGTATGAATGATGACAAGGTGAGTGTATATGAATCAATGTGATTTTATAAAAAATACACAACATAGGGTGTTTGAACACTCTTAAATGCACTTAAAAATATTTAGGTTGCTACAAAAAGAAGTGAAAAAAGAGGAGTAAATGTTATGGACCTTGAGAGAGAAGAGAACCTTCGTGAATGTTCAGAAAAAACTCCTTAAACCTAATGGGCAAAACTGTTATAGCTTATATACAAAAGAGGGCTCAAATAGGAATGATCCAAGAAGTGAGTCAGGGCGCTCAAGCGCCTAGCAAGTGCTCTACAAGTGCATCGACGCTCAAGCGCCGAGCGAGTGCTCTATGTGCGCATTGACTCAACGCCCATGGAAGCTCAAGTGTAACACAAACACCTTCAAGCGCTCTGATGAAGTGCTCGAGCGCATTGCGAGCGCTGCTCTCTCAAGATCATGGGCAAAAAGGGGCGCTCAACGAGTTACATCAATTAGTACGTTGACACATTCACACTTAGTACGTTGGTACTAAGCGCTGCTATCTCCCGTGTTACACATTCACACTTAGTACGTTGGTACTTTTCTTTATTTCATCAATTAGTGCTAATATTTTTGACAATTACAAATTATTAATATTGTTAATTACCATAATTAACGCACTTACATTATGTGAGTATAGTTGTTAATAGTATATTTATATCTTCTAATTAAATAGGTGTGTTTAGTTCTTTTCACTTCTTTTGATATTAGTTTAATTTTTTTTTCTTTACTAGTGTTTCATCTCTTTTTCGTTCATTTTTCTTTCGTTCATTTTTTTTTTAATGGTAGCTTACTCTTCCTTTATAGTATTTATTTTATGCTAAGTTTAATGTTTTCTTTATTTTTTTAATTCTTCTTTTAATTGGTAGTATAATTTTTCCTTTAAGAGTTAGTTTAATTTTCTTTTAATTATATCTCTTTTTTTCCTCTCTTTAACTTTATTTTGGCATAAAAAATTCACAAAATCTCATAATGATAGCCTCCCTTTTCATAGTATCATTTTATTTTTCTTCTCTTTTCTTATACTCATCTAATCTTTTAATATTTAGTTGAAGTTTGTTAACTTGGTTTAATTTTCTTATTTTGCAAATAATGTTTTCAAATAATGCCAATTTTAATTCCTTAGTTTTTTTTAGTTTATTTCTTTCTCTTTTAGGACATTTTGACTTTGGTTCAATTTTCTTTTATAAATCATCCTTTTATTTTCTTTTTTATATCTTTTAGTTTTTTCTTTGTCATAAAATCTTCATTGTTAATGTCATTGTTAGTAAGTTTTTAATGCCTATTTTATTTCACATTTAGCAATTTTTTCTTTATTAAAAATTTATCATATTAATGCTAACCTAGTTTATTTTGGTAACATGCATATTTTAGTTACTTTCTTTGAAATCATGTCTAGAATAATTTAATTTATTTTTTGTTGGCAATTCATGTTTAGTTAATTTTTGTGATTTTCAGCATGTTTTTCATTCTTTGAATCATGTTAATTTTAGTATTATCACATGCGGGTTTGTTCCATATTTCATTTAGATAGAAATTGCATGTCGTACGACTTTGGATTTTATTTTTCTTATTTGCTTTGGTCTGAAATTCTATATACATATATTATGTATTTTTATTATTTGATTTTAGATGTTCTCTTCTCACCTCTATTTTTTGTATTTGCATACATTTGAGAAATCTAATTAAGAAGTAATGATGATTAGTAGAGGCCAACCTTAGGATTGGGCGAACGGGGTACCTAACATCTTATTCGATTCGTACTTTAGCACCTCTTTATCTGATTAATATTTTAAAGATCAGTAGTTATTTTTGTTTTTCTTAATTTTTCTCAAAAATTAAGTGGCGACTCCATTTTCAACTCAAAGTGATTTTTTAAATTTGGCTTTTAAGGTGTTAAAATATTTCTAAACATCTTTTGAACACCCTTATTTTTTACTAACAAAAAAATCTAAAATCTCGACGCCACACATATATTCTACGCTCAAGCGCTAATCGAGCGCTGACTTCTAGAAGAGAGGCGCTCAAGCGCTGAGCGAGCGTTGGCCTCTATAAGAGAGGCACTCAAGCGCTCTACATGCGCTCTTGGACACTCAAGTGCTCAGCGAATGCCAAAGGGCTCAAGCTCTAAAGGGCTCAAACCCCAAATAGCCCCTCAGCAAGCCATACACCGGATGCATGCAAGGATAAAAGATTTTGACTAAGAGACACTATAAAAAATGCATTCTAAAAAAGGTTTAACAAGGAGACTAATGATATGTAAAGGTGATCGTGCTCAAGAGAGGCCAAATACCTTTAGGGCTACCGATTGGAGTCTTGCATGTCGAATGGTGAAGAGTCTTGAGAGTAGAGGAGTGGAGACACTAGACTTAATCCCAACCCAGAACACAGAAAGGCAAAAATACAGACTTTGGCAATTTTGTCATAGTTCGAAGATAGCCAACTATACTAACAAAAAGGATAAAATTAAAATTTTAGCAAAGATATGATTAAATAGTGAGTAGCACCATAAATTATAAATTATGGTTGTGGCATTTGTAGCTCTCTTTATTTATATTTATATTATTATATTAGGGGAAGACACTAACAATATTCTTTCCATTTAAAGTTGTGTGAAATTTTTCATTCACAATGTTTGTTAAAAACTATTTTACAATTTATCTTATTTTAAATTTTTGAGAATATTCACTGGAAATAATACCAAATCTTAACTTGATATATAAGATGAAGTATCGTATGAGGTCACTGATACTGGATCCAAAATGTTAGGTTGTGTCTTGTATTCTAATGGGTTCGTATTTTATTATATTATTTTGGTCTATATGTAATTGAGTTGAGGTGGAATTAAGAGTACACTAAAAATTTTTATGTATAGGTTTATAGTAATATGAGCTTACTAGAACTATTTAGGGTTTTTACGTGTGTGTCTATAAATAGGACACTAGTGGAACCATATAGAGAAGGTTGTGAGACAGAAAATTGAGATGTTAGCTGGTAGAGAGAAGGGAGATGAGTTCTGTATTCTTTCACATTCAATATGGTGAAATATTTTCTCTCTTACTCATGGACGTAGGTCGGTGTGGACTGAACCACATAAATCCTCGGTGTTCATTATTTTCTGTTTTTTGTTCATGATTTTTGCATCCATTCGCATTCGGAGATTGGCGTTCAAATCCCAACAAGTAATATCAAAGCCGACAGTTGAAGATTCGAAACCGTAGTGGATGTTTGGAGCAAGGTATTATTTTTTATTTTGGATTCATATAAATCAAAAAATTTTAATCCGCACACAAAAGAAAAACAAAGGAGTTGCAGAATCTGGGTTTTGACAAGCCAGCAGCATGATTTCGGCGTAGCACTGTGTTGATACTCGTAAATAGGAGTATAGCATACCTGTTATTGAGAATACCCATTACTAGGGCTCGTCAATGATCTTTGATTTTCTACATGCGCCCTCGCCAAAGGCATATTGACATTTTCCATCTTGTTCGACGTAAAATTTGTAGGTGCTATAACTGCCTCAGGACCAATGATAACTTTTCTCATTGCCATCACAAACTCTTGTTCATCGACATTTGGATTGCTGAACATTTCAAACATTTTTTGTCCCTCTTGTACAAAGAGCCTTTCTAGGCTCTTCGATTAACCATTTGGACCACTTGATTGGTCTACTTCATTTGTTGCATTAGCCCCGTTAGTAACCTCTGTGGAAGCTACTCCTTCTTACACTGCATTATCCTAACGAGTTTGAACAACCATTTTTCTTTCTGACTTAGTAAGTGTCACACTGGGCGTGCTAAAAATTTATTAACCAAAACAAAATCGATCTCATTCGAAAGAGAAAATTCTTCAAAACTATCAAGCGATTACGAATTGGGGTCCTTTTGTCGTGTTTTAAGACTTCACTAGGAAATGATAATAGACGAAATCAAAAGTAATAAAAGAATTTTATTATTTCGATGGGAATTGAAACCAAGTACAAGGATTACAAACTACTTCTATGAATTGAAAATTAAAAACAACTAAAAAAGAAAATTACAAGGGAAACAAAATTACAAGTAAAGATGAAAATAAAAAGATAGAAAGTTTGCCAGAGTATGAAAAGTTCCCATCTTGTGTTGCTAACTGATCTTTTATAGATTAGTTTGTAACTGCTTCTAACCACTTTTGTAATCGTTTCCATCAGGGACCAACTTTAGTAGTGGGTAGTTATTCAAAGGTGTGGGTAGCCTTCTCGGGTTCACGATCTTGTAACTGCTCCACGATGATTATATGATTCTGGCCCAAGAGAACAAGTAACTACTTTGTAACATCTAAATGCATAACTGCTATATGACACTTATCTACTTGAAAGAAAGTATCAATTGCCTTGTGGCACCTGTCCATTGCGTCACGTATTTCATCCCTAACTGCTCATTCGATATATTCGAGGGAAAATTGGGCTATTGAATACTTGATGAGTCTTGATAAATTATGAATCCCTTTGCTTGACAAAATTCGGATGATGTCGAAAAGGAGTTGGGATTTGATGGGTCTTTTTAATGTACATGAGTCATTTGGTCTTTGACTTCATATATTACTCTTGACCTTTTTATTCGATGGATCATTTAATCATTGTCGAAGTAATTTGATAAAATTTGGTGTAAACAATAAAGATTGTAACTTATAGCTGAAATAGAAAAAAAAAAGTTGTAATTTGTAACAGATATTTTGAATGTTTGAAATATATGATAATTTATAGCTAAAATTGTATCAAGAAGTTAAAGGCTGTAGTAGAAAAGCTCTTCCAAATACCCCCCAATGCATAAGGTTAATAGATTTTTTTATTTGAGAGGAGTTGAGAAAATTTTCTAGATGTATATTAACAATGAATGTAGAAGAAATGAAGTAGAATCTAAAATAAAACCCATTTAAAAATTAGCAAGTTTATGCCCAATGTTTAAATAAATGCCACGAAAAAAATAAATATTAGTGGCGTTTGTTAATAAACGCTGCTAATATGTTGAATTGTGGCGTCTGTTGTCAATTTTCACCAACGTTTATTGCTCTATTGAACTTTTTGCAACGTTTAAATAAATGTCGATAAATCCTCACTAGCACCGAAAAATCACTATGGCAAGTTTTTTTGCCAGCATTGAAAAAGTTTTGCTAATAAGTGTCGAAAATTTTTACCAATATTTATTAAATGCAGGGGAGTATTTTTGATACTATCTTTCGCAACATTTATTAAAATGCCGTTATAAGTGTCGATAATAACATTACCAGCGTTTAACTTATTTTTCCTAAGATTTAATAAATGCCAGCAAAATTTTCTTTGTAGAGAGTCCCAAACCAAGATTTTCTTCACATCTTTGACCCTTTGGAGCATTCTAGATTTCCTTGGATTATTTGATTTGTTTGATGGTTGTTTCATGTGCTAGCCTTTTGGAGCATTATAGATTTCTTTGGATTATTTGATATGTTTGATGGTTGTCTCATGTGCTAGCCTTTTTGGAGCATTCTAGATTTTCCTTAGATGATATGTTTGATGGTTGTCTCATGTGCTAGCTTTTTTTGGGACATTTTGAAATTTTTTACGAGTCTTCTTTGTCATATTCTAGCATCTCTATACATGAAAGTTAATAGTCCGTGATATTCTCTCCTACCAAATCTAGTGACATTTCCGTCGCATTCCTCTTAGAATTATTGTAATAACCCAAATTATTAAGTTAAATTCATTATAAAAATTTAAAATAATCTTTACAAATCTTGTAAAACAATAACAATAATAAAATTAAAAAAATAAGAATAATAAATAAGTAAAATAATATAAATAAAATACAATTAAATTAACTAAGCAATATGAAAAAAAAAAAAAGAATTTCAGTTTCTACACTCTTCTCCAACTTTCTACACTCTTTCTCCTATTTTCTTTTTTCTCTTGTTTGCTTTCTTTTGTCATCATTCGGTGGCATCATCCAAGAGAGAGAGAGAGAGAGAGAGGGGAAGAAAAACTGAGAGAAGAAGAAGAAACCCCGACGCCACCACCGCGTGACCTCGACGTCGCCGTCTGCTGCCAGGGCCGACGAGCCTTGCCGTTCACGCTTGCCAGCACCACCTGGACCACCAGCACCATCACACACCACCCCAAGACCACCCACCGATCACCACCGGTAACCACAACCATCACCTTTCAATAAACATACAATTGTTATTATTAATTGCTATATGTTCGCACATCGATCATCACTAAAAATATCACCATCTTTCTGCCACCAGTGACTCTTACCTGTTCGACAACCTAACGTCACTAGCGAACGGCTTTGATCATCCAAAAATTTCTCCAAACCCAAATGAATACAGTTACGCCACCCTTAATTATTTTTATTATTTTTGTTATCTGTAATGCACCCTTAATTATTTTGACAGTTTAACGTCGCTAATGAACGACTTTAATTATTAGTAAATTACTCTAGCGAAATAAAACTGTAGAGTTATTGTTTCATAAACTTTATAAAAAGAAAAAGAATGAAAAACAAAAACTAGTGCTTGGGGAAGAAGGGGGTTCGTACTGATGAGTTGGGTTTTGGTGAGAAAAAGAAAGGAAAAGAAAAGAAAATAAGATTGTTAATAAAAGAATATAATGTATAATAATAAGATTAATAATTGTATAAAAATATAAAATAATAAAAAAAATAAGAATTAAAATAAAAAATAAAAAATAAAAATAGTATCACGAAATAATAATTAGATACAACTCTTTATTTAATTTGTACATAATAAGTAATAAGTAGCTTGGTTATTTTGTGTTGTGATAGATTTGGATTGATTTTTGGTGCTGAATTTCATATCGTCTTACGAGTACATTCTTTTGACGGTGAGTCTCAAATATTAAATTACTTGATATATTTTTAAGAATTTTTATTTATTACTTAAAAATTTGAATGGTTTGTGAAACTGATAATTTTTTACTTGACCATAGATATCATTAAGAAATTATTTTAATATATTGTTGCATGATTGTTGGTACGAACGGTGTTTCCGACCACTACGGGATTTAGATACAGTGATGGAGTAGTGATAAGAGTAGGATCATGGTCAGATGACCACGGGATGATTATGCCCATTTATGATTTTAAGGGTCGCTCCCTTATGTATTGGCATTTGATCCGTTGAACAATATCATGTTATATGCTTATGCAAATGTGTTTCTATTTGATTGATACATAGACATTTGGATGGTTACAGTTGATACTTGAAAACTGACATATGAGATTTGAACAGATTATTTTATAAAATACATTAATCCATGGTAAATCAGTAATTTAATATTTGAATACTCATACGAGTTTATGTTTATGATGTGGTTTAAATTTATTTTGCAGGTACTGATAAGCTAACTGTTGTTCTTACCTAGATTTAGGTGTAACTCTAGTTTTTGAGATGTAAATCTACTACCTGCGTTTAATATGTAAAGTGGGTTGTAAAATAGTTGTTTTTATAGCTCGAGTTGTGAGAAATGATTTATGGTCGTTTTTAAAGGAAATGAGAATTCCTAAACTAGTCGATTTAAAGAGTCTTGGGTGGGCAATAGCCCACTGAACGGTCACAGTCCATTTTTAGGGTCGAGATGTGACAATTATTGTATATATGATCTCAGGACCACGACAATGAATCCACTGCCTTCCAACTTGCCTTCTTAACAAGTTATTCTTTCTACTTCACCAAGTATTCATGTCTTAGCTAGTGGTCTTTCTTCTAATGACTTGTTTTGCGAGGATGCTAGAATGCAATGCATAAGCCTTTTCTCCCCCACTTGCTTTCCTTGCAGTTTGATCTTCCTCAAATTGTATGGCCAATAGAACATTTGCATTTGGACTTGACTTGGCCCTTGTAGAAATCATGTAGGGGACTACCTCTAAAATACATAATATATTAAAATGAAAAAGTAGCACCATATCGTGTTGGTGTTGGAATTCTATTCCTAAGACAATGTGTTAGTCATCAAACGGAACCACAGAAAAGCACCTTCCTGCTCCAGCTACCAATGTGTAGCTCTGCCACTCGAGCTATATATACTATCCAATGGCCTTGGCTTGGATGTGATTGTCTTGAGTATTACTTGTCCTTTCTCTACCTTGAAACCAAGTCGTTTTACTTCATCTTCTTTGATAAAGTTATGAGACGTACCCGTGTCTACCATAAATTGGGTAATCTTCCCAGTGATGCAGCCATTGACATCCATCAAGGGCCTATCCTTTGCGCTTGGTAGTGCCGGACGAGCCTTGATGGCGTTGAAAACATCAAAAAAAATATTTCACATGTACTAGTATGATAGTTAGGGGTATGACAGTTAACGGGTGGCAGCAGTGGCAATGACAATATCGGCAACGATAACAAAGGTGGTTGTGAAGATGGTGATGGGAGCGATAGTGGAGTAGCATATTTTTTATTAAAAGATTATATTTTTTTAAAATAATATTTTTCAAGTATTCTCCAAACTTCAAAAAACAAAAACAAAATTTTTGTCTTTTCATAAAAATTTTACATATAAAATATTTTAGTTAAAATAAACATAATTTAAATAAAACAAAATATTGCCTTAAAAAACCAATTTATCGCGCTAAAAAAATTTACATTTTTCTGTTTCACCTTCTAGCATACTGTTTTTTCCTACATTTGACAATGTAAGCACAACATGACAACCAGTGATTAGCTGGATTGGTGACATCAACCATGCACCTTGGTCTTGCCATTTTCTGGAAAAGCCCTCCATCAAAAGGAAAATGGCAAGACATGAGTGGAGAAACTACACTATAAAACACAACATTTATAAGAATTTCTCTTGTTCCACCACTTTCTTGTCTCAAACTCTGTCCAAAACATAAGTTTCTTTTGGCAAAGAATTTAAAGTATGATTTTTTGTTTTTTAGGCCTTTATTGGCAATTTTGGTTTTTTAATTTTTTGGCAAAAAAGGTCTCGTTTGGAAAAAAAAATAAAGTTAAAAAATTAAATCAAAATACAAACTTCTAAAATATTTAATTCAAACTCACATTATTTTTAAAATATTACTACCACTACCAATTACATATAATTATTAATATCAAATATATAGAAAAAAAAACTGTTCACTTTAAACAAAAAATAAAAAGTTATTTTTTTACTCAAGTAACTAATTTCAAAAAAAACTAGTTTAATATATAAGTTATCAAACAATCTATTTTGAACCTAACTTAGTTTTTCAGCTAAAAAATTAAAAAAATAAAAAAATTAACTTTTAAGCTAGTTGTCAATTAAGCCCCTAATTTAAAATTTAAAATATTAAAAAAAAAATTATTTAAGAAATCAACGGCTTTTACCATTTTAACTTTTTTACTTTCTTATATAAAATAATTTTATGTATTTTTTTAAAAATATTATAATTTTTATTATACAAATTTATTTTTTATAAAAAATATACTTTTAAAATCTACTCATGAAAATCTATCAAATAATATCTGTATTGAATATAAAATTATGTAAAAAAAATTTAAAAATTTAAAATAATTTTTTTTGACCTAAAGCTCTTTTTTAACTTAAAACTGTTTTAATCCAAACTTTTTGACTAAAAACCACTTTAAAGAAAATAGGCAAGAAGTTCATTTAATGAACTGTATATAAGTTAAAAAACTTAGTTTAAAGTGACTGGAAGTCAAAAGGTAAAAAATTTGATTTAAAATTATTGTAATTTTTTATTTTAGATAATTTTATTTAATATTGATTCTCTTTGCTAGATTTTGACGAGTAAATTTTAAAAATATTTTTTTTGTAAAAAAGCATATGTATATAATAAAAGTTATGATATTTTTAAAAAATATTTTAAAAATTAAATAAAAAAAGCAAAAAAGGTAAAAGGTTAAAAGTCTTTCGGTTGGTTGCCAAACGAGTTTTTTTGACTTTTTGAATTTCAAGTCGATTGCTAAATGAGGTCCTAATGCTTTTTTGGTTTAAAATCGGTTTAAATAATTTTTTTTTATCGAAAGCCACTTTAAATTAAAATTTTTAATTTATTATTTTTTAGTTTAGAATTACTTGTACGTACGATTCATTAAACGAATGTTTTATTTATTTGATTTACAAAAAAATCTAGCTTAAAGCTAGATTACCAAACATGGCCATCTCTCTCCACGTGTATGTATATACATATATATATATATATATATGTCATTTTTTAAAATTATAAAATGGGCCTGACTGGCCCATTATTACTTGAAAAAGTTCAATAGGATTCCCTTTTAAAATAGGAGTTGAACAGTTGTAAAATCAAGTATTTGCAAGGGACACAATCATCAATGGGTCTTGTGATGAGGTAGATGATGGGAGATTGGTTGTTTATGATTGTATGATAATTATGTATTCTGATCACAATATTTTTTAGAAAAATAATGTTAGCCCTATACTTTTTAGTGTTTTTTTAATATTTCAAAGAGAATAAAAAATTAGGAAATCAGTAGTGTACTCCATTATTTTTAGGTTTTACTTGGTGATATGCATGGGGTGTGTAGTTTCTTAGTGAAAAAAGAATATATAAAATGCTAATCATTGTTTAATAGACTGTTAATAATAGGCATATGTTATCATCAATAAAAGTAAATAAATAAGAACTTTGTAAAAAATAATAATAATTACACAATTTACGCTATAGTACTTAGTGTTGGGATTGATTCGAATCTCAATATCATATTTAGCAGTTAGGTTTATTTAACAGTTTTTCTATTATTGATTTAGCAGCTGTCATATTATTATTTTAGCAGTTTCTGTTTTGATAGTTTTCTATAAATAGGATAGTTAGGGTCTCATATTGTGTGGAGAGTAAATCAAGATGGTAGAGATGTAAAAAAAGATGAAAAAATACCAGAGACACGGGAGTAAACTTTGAGCAAAAAAACAGGATTTGTTTCAGGGGCTCGAATTGTGGGTGTCGAGTTTTTTGGTGTTTTTGATCTCGGGTTTGTACATTTTACAATTATAGTGGATTATCTCTCACTCGTAGACGTAGACAGGTTGTGCTGAACCACGTAAATTCTTGTGTGATATTTTCTTTGGTGTGTGCAATTATTTTTATTTTCGTTCACGTTCGAAAATTAGTGTTCAAATCACAATACTTAGAGGTTAGAGTTGTTATAATTGGTCTCAGACAATAAACTTTTGCTAATAAATGTACACTTGAATATTATTTGTTTCAAGGTTAAAGGAATGGGATTGAACTATACGAGTATAATTTTATATAATTTCTTGTTTGATTTGTTAAATTACGTGGGGGATTGAACTATGCTCTAAATCCCCTTAAGTACTATAAACCCTCCATCTATGGATTATTACTGTCCTACTGTCCAGGTATGTTTAATAGTTTGGAGACTATTATTACTCATCTTTTTTGTAATTTTATAATAATTTCATTAAAATAATGTTAAGCCAAACAGTATACTATTTATCTTTACGTTGTCTTATTCTTAACCAAATTCCATTCGATACAAAAAAAACACGAGACTAATAATTTAATTTATAATAATCTAAGTATTAATAATGCAAAAATACTAATTTTTTGGATATGTAAGCTAAAATAGTTAGTTCATATAAATTTATAGCACTCCAACAGATTTTTTTTTTATCCCAGTAGCTATTTTATAGTTTAAATATTTGGCTAACTTAATTTAGTTAGTCATTGAAGGTTAACCAAATTCTTTTTTACAAATAAAAATATATCACATCATCAGCCATATCACTAATTATGTGTTGGCATATCCTTTTATATACCCTATTTAGCTAAAACATTTAGTAGTATTAGAGTATATACATAAAAGGACTAGCTGTACTAAAAATTTAATTTCAATCTATTTAAGCTAGTTAAAATATTATTAATGTTGGTTAAAATATTTGTCTTGTTTGGCAACATGATTTTAAATCAGGTTTTTTACTTAAAATTACTTAAGGTTAAATAAACAAAAAGTTTGTTTGGTGAACAATTGGGATGACATTGAGTCAAAAGGCCAAAAGTCAAAAAGACAAAAAAAAAAAAAAAGAAGAAGAAAGCTTTGAGTCAGAAAAAAAATATTATAATTTTTAAAAATTTGTTTTTACATAATTTTATATTTAATATGAATCTTATTTGATAAATTTAGATAAGTAGATTTTTAAAATATATTTTTAATAAAAAAATAAATGTGTATAATAAAAGTTACGATATTTTTAAAAAATATAAAAATATATATTTTAAGTAAAAAGACAAAAAAATTGACTTAAAGCTGAATTTCCAAACAAAACCTACAGCTGGGATAGATAGATTTTTAAAAAAAAGCCTAAAACATGCAAGGGTTCGACAAACACAACTATTCTTATTGGGACATTTTTATCTTTTTGTTCCAAACCCATTCTATTGACGTCGAAACAACAAATGAGATATGCATGTTGATATGTTTTTTTTACGATATTTTCTTTTTTATTTGATGTGTAACCCTTACAACCAATTATAAATTCTATACGAATTTCAGTAATATCTTAATATCATAGTTGTACCACGTGGTCCACGTCAAATGATGAATAAAATTTAAGAAAAAAAAGTAATGGCCCGATTGGGTAATTTATTTATTTATTTATTATCAAATAAATAAAAATAAAAATAAATAATATGATTTGGTTACTTTAGTTTTTTAAGTGACTTATTTAATTATTTATTTATTTTTACTTAAATAAGTAATATTATTTGGTTAAATCTTAGCTTAAAAGTTGCTTATTTAATTTATTGATTTAGATTTTATTTATTTGACAAATCAAATCAAGTTGTTTATTTAGCTATTTATAAACTAAATAAATAAATAAATAAGTTACCTAAATAAGACTAATATGTATAATTAATTGTGTACAATTATTTCAAAATATAATATATATTAAAGTAAGGAAGTATCTATTGAAGGCTTAAGGGGAGTATATATATATATATATATATATATATATATATATATACTCGTGTGATTGTGAGAGGATGTGAAGAAAACACTATTAAAAGTCTTGTGTCTTATTTGTGTGATTGTTCGTTTTTTTTATTTTTTTTATTTTGTGTTTGTGTGTTTTTCATAGTTGTTTAGTAAGATTAATAATGGCATTCTAATTTTTAACTGTTTTAATAGTCTGTATAGGGACAAAAGATAATTTTCCTAACTGTTAAATTTTTTAAAATTTTAAACAAAAAGATAAAAAAGCTAATTTTGAATTACAAGTCAATTTAAGTCTAAAATTTTAAAAAATACTTTTAAAATAAAGAAAAATTTAAATATTAGTCTTTTTTTAGATTTCATAAAAAAATTTAGTCTTATAATTTTTATTTTAAGAAATTTAGTTGTATCAAATTTAGAATAATTATATTATGTCTAATTTATTCTTATTTAAGAATTAATTATTTTTATTTTGGACAAGCAAAGAAATTTAAGTGATACATTTTTTAAACTATCATAACTGTTAGAAGTAGAAAGTAATATATTTTTTATTTAACTAATATCTCAATTTTATGAGCGGGTAAATGTATCACTTATTGCATGATATTACAACTGTAAAAAAAATTATTAGAAAATTAAAATTTTAATATTAATTAATAATATAATTTATACTAAAATTACTATAAATTAAATTCCTTAGAATAATGATATGTATTGTACTTTTCCCCGAAATGTCTAGAATTGTGGAATAGAACACATGAAAGTTAGTTGGTTTATGTTTGTTTATATATCCTCACTATTGTGTTTTCCATAAACTTTATTTTTTGTTTAGTTTTTTTAGAAAAAATTTGATTTAAAATTTTTTTAAAAAGTTTAGTCGTTTGATATTCTATTATAATTATTTAATTTTTTTATTTTTTTATTTTTTATTTTTTTATCATAAAATCAAAAAATTAAAAAATTTAAAAAAAATTATTTCAAACACAGGCTAAACACTTATTTAAGTATTTGGGTCATCACCTCATAAAAATTTGATAAATATAAAAAGATTCATAATGGATAAGTTCCAAGATTTTACCCTAGCCCCACCAAACTACTAGGTACCAGTACTACGTGGACGATTTTATGGTACCATTTTTTATAAATAAATAAATATAATTTATATAATGTGAATGTTTTATAAAAAATATCTAATAAATGTAAGTAGTAATATTTTTGTTATAAAATTTATCATAACAATATTAAATGAGTATAACACGTTAACTATGTTTGTGATAATTATTTATTTGTTTTTTTTTTGTTTTTTTTATTTTTATTTTTAATAAGTTTTTTTAACTATATTTTAACTCATTCTATCAAAACAAGCCAAAAAAATAAATTCTATTGATCAAAATACAAATAAAATTTAATAAACAAAAAAATTAATTAATTAATTAAATTTGATATTATTTATTTTTTGTTTTAGTAACAAAAATTTCATGAACTGCAGAATTGTCGCATAATCCTTAGAAAGCACCAATAATTATTCCTAAGCACCTGTATTTAGGACAAATCCCACCAATATTTTCTACATAAACCCCAGACCATCCCCAACACAAACACAACTTAATATTTAATAATCAAGCCTCCGATCATCTTTCACCGGCAGGACCATGTCGACGATGTCGTACACAACAGTCAGCGCCACCAACCTCGGTGGCCGTGTTGGCGTCGCCGCCGTCGACTGCCAAAAGCAAGTACGGTCATGGAGGCTTCTCCGCTCTCTCATGGTGCTTCTCATTCCAAGCTGCAACTGTGGACTCTTCTTGATAGAACAGAACGAAACCAACGAAGAAACCTCCACCCACAACCACCGACTCCCGCCGCGGGGCTGGGTTTCCACCACCGTCATCACCGGCACCATATTCGGATACCGTCGCGGAAAACTCAACTTCTGCATCCAAACGGATCCTAAATCCACCACCCCCTTTCTCCTCCTCGAACTTGCGGTTCCCACTTCCATACTTGCTAGGGAAATGAGAAGCGGAATTCTACGTGTAGCACTGGAATGCACCGCCATGGAAGCTCATTCTGAAACTTTCTCTCTCTTGCCCATGCCGGAGTGGATTATGTACTGTAATGGTAGAAAAGTAGGGTTTTCTGTTAAGCGCAAGGCTTCGAAGGCGGATATGGAAGCGTTGAAGTTAATGGAGTCGGTGGTCGTCGGTGCCGGAACGAAAACCGGAAAGGAAGTTAGGTGGGAAGGCGAGATCATGTACCTTCGGGGCAACTTTGGGAGTGTTCGGCGGTCATCGGATTCGAATTCCTTTCATTTGATAGATCCTGACGAAAACAAAATTCGTCAGGAACTTAGTGTCTTCTTTCTTCGCGCTCGCGAGTAGTGACTAGTGAACTAATTCTTCAGTTCATCCATGGAGTTTTAGGTTTCGGGGATCTGGTGAAAACCGAATGACTGAAGGAGAAGGAGAAGTAGAAGGAGGCCTCAAGCGATAAGTAATATTGGCCCCGTTTGAGCTAAATTCTGAAAATATGTTTTTCTATATTTTTATATTTTTCGTGCAAAATTTTTTAAAACTTTTCTACACCGTTTTGACGAAGTAGATAAAAAAAATTCATTAAATACAAAAATAAATAACATAAAATTTTGTTTATTAGTTTATTTTAACTTATTTTTACTTTTTATAAAAAAATTTAATATTTTAATTATTTATTTTTCTTTAATTTGTCTCAATGAAAAGAATTAAAAAAATTTAATAATTTAATTAAATAATAAAAAAAGTATTAAAAATAAAAATAAACAAAATAAAATAATCAAATAAGCAATTTTTCGAAAGAGAGCTTATGCCTATGAATAGTAGAAAATACATCTCAAACATTCATTGCGTCTAAGATTCACAAAATTTTGTGGAAATTACACGTAGTGAATGGTTGAAATATATTTTATGTGAATTTTGTAATTGGTATTTTGTATACCAAGTGTTTTTCTTCAGGCTTTAGCAATTTTTTAGTGAGCAAATTGAAAGTCGGGGGTTAGGGTTTATTGTGCTACTCTCTATGTATGTTTTTTAATCAATTGTTTTCGAGATTTTATTTCTTGAGTTTGGGTTCACAAGCGATTTGCTCCATTAAGGTGGGATCAGATTCTGACTGGACCTTTGGCTTGACAACATGTCCACTGCTTCTATGTTCCCTAGGCTTTTCTCCATCTCCAGCTAAAGGAATGCTTATATTTCTGAGATTTATAATGAGGAGGTTGGGTCCTTTCTTTCAGAATGAACCTTTTTCATTGGGAACATGGAAGCCTACAAAGCTTAATGTATTCGCTGAACTTATGCTCTATAATCCTAATAAAAAATATGGTTTGATTGGAAACTTGTTCAGGCCCAGCCCTGGTCTAAAGCTAGTAAAGCTGTGGCTTTAGGTTTTCAATTTTGGACAAAAAATTAAGATTCCAAAAAAACTAAACCTTTATATATGTATATATATATTTTTTGTTATGAACTAATTTCAGGGGCTCAATCTGCCCAGCTCTAGTACTAAATTTTTAAAAAATTTCAGTTCAAGTCCCAATCCAATAACCTAACAGAGACGCGTGAACCAAATCAACCAATTTTTAGTCATTCACTTTCAGGCGTGAAGTTCAGAACCAATAACCCTAGCCTCACCTCATCCCTTTGAACCTCTCGGTCCTCTCCCTTATCTGATTAGTGATTACTAATCAGTCACCGCTGCTACCACACCCTTACCTCATCTCTCTGGCGCTCTTGCTCGCCAGTGTTGCCGCAGCCGGTCGCTCCTAATCTTGCTCGCAGATGCGATGATTGAAGGGTATAAAGAGACAGGTTTTGCAGATGCGATGATTAAAACTAAAGAAATTGCAAGTAAAATAGAAATTGAACCCGCATTCCTTGACAAGCGTGTTATTTATAAAAATAAGCAATTTTATGAGATTGTTAGTGATGAGGTGATACAGTCAGCTGAAGAATCTTTCAGAGTTAATTACTTTTTGTTTATAATTGATCAAGCTCTATCGTCGTTTAAGAGCAAGTTTGAACAATTTAAAATATATGAGGTCACTTTTGGCTTTTTGTTTGATTTGAAGAAGTTAGATTCTACGAGCGATGAATGTTTGAAAAATTATTGTGATAAGTTTGAAACTTTCTTGGAACATGAGGGGATTTTTGATATTGATGAGTGAGATTTGTTTTTGGAATTGAAAGTGTTAAATGTTTCTTTACCAAAAGAAATAAAGAAGCCACTTGAAGTGCTCAACTATTTGAAAGGAATAAAATGTTGTTTCCTAAACGCATGGATTGCTTATAAAATCCTTTTGACTATACCTGTTACTGTTGTTTCTAAAGAAAGAAATTTTTCAAAATTGAAATTGATCAAAACTTTTCTTCGATCAACCATGTCACAGGAAAGATTGAATGAACTAACCATGTTATCTATTGAGAAAGATATTGTGAATGAGTTAGGTTATACAAGTTTAATTAGTACTTTTACTACAAAAAAATGCAAAAAGGGTTGTATTTAAACTATAATTTTGAGTTATTGAAATGAGAAGTACTAATTTTTATGATTTTATCTTTTTAGTTATTATTAATTTTTGAGTTGATTTTATTATTATTATTTTTAATTTGTATTAATTATTAAGGAGGTTGTATTTGACAAGTTCGCTCTAGGCCCCCAAAAACTCAGGGCCGACCCTGAACTTGTCTAAGGATGGTAAGTTCCATATCTCATCTCTTAATAAGGAATGGGAGAAACATTTGGGGTTACTACCTAATCCTATTAGCAGAGTGTGGTCTAAATTTGTGCCCCCCAAGTCCCAACCCTTATCATGGCTGATTTTGCTAGGGAGACTTCCCACCATGGGATTGTCGTTGAAAAGGCATATTCTGCTAGCTAGAATCCTCTGATCTCAACTGCCTATTCTGCAAGGAATCCTTAGAAACCATAGATCATATGTTCTTGGGCTGCAACAATTCTTGGAGGCTGTGGGGATCCGTTTTGCAGTGGTGGGAGATGTCTTGGGTGTGCCCGAAAATCATTGCAGGCTTGTTTGAATGGTGGATGGGATCTAAATTCTCAGGCATAAAAAAAAACCCTCTAGATTTGCTGCTTCTATGCTATGGTCTGGTCCCTCTGGTTGGCTAGGAATGAGACCCTATTCAAGGACTATTATATAGACTGGGTTTCCCTTTGTGACCTTGTGAAATTCCATGTAGCCATGTGGTCCAAAGATATGTTGAAGAATCGACTTTTTCCATCAATAATGTCCTTTATAGGCTCCCTCGTGTCACCTCTCTGAAAGTAAGTAGTCGCAGGAGGTGATTCCTTCTAGCCTTGTTGCTGCTGGTGGTTTTTTAGGCATTGCTGATTTTTTGGGTTGGGTTAGGTTGGGTTGGATTTTGGTGGCTGCCTGGTGTTGTTGATGCTGATTTATGTTGAGTTTTGCTGGTTATTGCTAGTTTTTGCTGCTGTGATGGCTGCTTTGGGTGTTTTGATGGGCTAGCTGTGGGCCTTGCTGGTATTTTTGGGTTGTTGGCTGCTGTTGGTTTTTTTTGTTGTGCTGTTGTTGGTCCACGTTGGGTGTTGGTTGTTGCTGATTCGTTTTGCTGTTGCTGGTTTTTTGCTGGGTAATGCTGGTTTCTGCTGATTTTTGCCGGGTTGTTGGCTGCTGTTGGTGTTTTGTTGGGCTAGCTATTGGCTTTGCTGGCATGTTGGGTTGTTGGCTGCTCGTAAGTAGTTAGCTTGCAAGTGCTGTTGGGTTGCCTTTGCTGGGTTGGCTGCGGCTTTTGTTGGTTTCTTAGGCAGTGCTAGGATCTTGTTGGGCTTGGGTGGCAGTTTTTGTTCTTTTAAAGTGTTTATGCTTATTGATCTTTTCTTTTTGGTTGATCTCTTGTCAACTTTGATTTATGTTTATACTTTTTGAAGATATTTGATGCATCTTTTTAAGAGTTCTTTACCATTTAAATGAGGCTAATCCTCCTCTTTTATAGAAGTTCTTTCTTTGCTGATAAATATATATATATACATATATACCTTTTGTTTATTAGAATTTTAAAATATATTTTAATAATTTATTTTTATGCAATTTGCAGTTCCCCTACTTCGAGGATTGCGTGTATGTAGGTTTGATTTTTCCTTTTTTGATGGTTTCTCTTCAATGCTTGGAGGTCTTTTTATCTCCCTTTCAGAAAGTATTATATTGCATCTGATGTACTTTTTTTATTAACTTGATGTTGAATTTACAATGTACTTAGGTTTCTTAATCTTTTCTAATTAAAAAAAATAAAAGACTTTCAGTTAAAAATTTAAAAAAATAAGTTTTAACGCGCAAAGTCTAATGGCGTGTTTTTTCTCGAAAATACCCTTCAAACAGATAAATTTATCTGTGCCTTCAAAAACATGTGTAAAACACACAAATAAATTTATCTGTGTGCTTTACACACATGTGTAAGACATACAAATAAATTTATCTGTGCCTTTCAAAACATGTGTAAGCCACACAGATAAATTGTCTTACACACACAAATAAATTTATCTGTGTGCTTTACATACATGTGTAAGCCACACAGATAAATTTATCTATGCCTTTCAAAACATGTGTAAGGTATACAAATAAATTTATCTGTTGCCTTGCTTTATACATGTGAATATTTTTATTTTTTATTTTTTATTTTTTCAATTCATACACCATTAAAGTGAGCTTGAAAATTGAATCCCAAGAAAGAGAAGAGAACAAACAAACTTGAAACCGGAATCCATCTTATACGTAATAAATTTCAAAATCAATAAACAAAAATTCAGTCTTATATACATGCACCATCACGCCTTCATATACGATCTCAGTGTTCTATACGAACATTTACAGTAAAATACTTCGATCAAGTCTAAGCAACCAGACAGATGGCTAGTAAGCCGGCGAAGATGGTTCCGAGTGCGAATCTATTCGAAAATGCAGAGTTTGATGTAGATCCCAAGAACAATCGGATTATGAATTACAGGTGCAGAACAATCGATAAACATGATGGGAAGGATAATGATGACGATGAAAAAGACGATGAAGGAGCAAGAATATTTTTGTCTCAAAAGAACCTTGCGCGTTAAAATTTTTATGCAGATGGAATTTGCTCGTTAAAAAATCTTATACTTGATGAAAAACAGTAAAGCGACGTGTAAATTAGACTGTTCACTAATTTTTTGAAAAAATAATGGGCTCAAAACAATAATAAAAATATTAGCAAATAAAAATATTTATGCAAAACTTTAGTTTGATTGAACATTAATATAGATACATGCACAAACTATATTTTATTTTACAAAATAAAAACAAACTTTTTAAGTTTAAATAATCTATTTCTTAAAAGAAAATGTGATTTGTTGGCAAGGAGCATTTGTCACTAGTTTGCAAACAATGTTCCCTTGAGATTTCTTTCTCTCGACTAAGCTTTTTAATCACAGTCAGGTCTAGCCCTGGCCTAAAGTCAATAAAATCGTGGCTTTAGGTCCTCAATTTTTAACAAAAAATTAGAACCCCTAAAAAATTTAGACCTCTATATATGTGTGTGTGTGTGTATATATATATATATTATAAATCAGCTTCAAGGGCCTAAGAATGTGATTATATATATATTATAAATCAGCTTCAAGGGCCTAAGACTGTAATTCTGTGAATGTTTATATTAGAT